>JAYMTP010001528.1:0-23646 GCA_036897365.1 Geranium brycei | reverse complement strand
CGGAGCAGAGGAGGGGTATATATACAGGGGAGGTGGTGGGGCCCGCCAGAGACATGGTTGGCGAGACCACGTGTTGGATTGCTAGCGACTGAGGGCACTCCCCTCTCTGACTCTCATTCCACGCTCATCATCTTGTCGACTCAACTCCAATGCTTAATACTTACACACCATATTCATTGTTGTTGTGGCTGTGGATCCGGGTTCGGGTTTCGGTTCGTCCTTTCATTCAATTCAGTCACAAATTAACCTTCGCCTGTAAATCTAAACTCCAATCGATCTAAGGACTGGTTTGTTCATAAAGCAAGTGAAACAAATGTTTTAGGCTCACTAAAAAACAGGTTATATATGATAAAAAATGCCCCATATCTATATATTTTATGCCCACTTTTAAAATCTAATACTCAAAATAATACTCTATTAATTAATTTTGCTTTAGGCCTCGAGAACGATTGAGCCGGCCCTGATCGATCCAATTATAGTCTATAAATTATAATTCGGACTACAATTTCGTAAAATAAAAACGCGAAGTTAGCAGTTCAAAAAATTACAAGTAAGTCAGGTTTCGATCAAACTTACTATTATTTAATGTTTTCTTTCAGTTTAACTCGTTCAGCTGTAACTTATATGCTCTAACCCATTAAATAGTGTTCGGTCCACAATTTTGTATGATAAGAACCGTGATGTTAGGGTCTCTGATTTGTGGCAAAGCTATTGAAACTTGCGGGTGAATCGGCTCAAATTAAACTTATCACTGCGTAATATTTTTGTCATTTAAAGTTAGTTTAAGATGTTTTATTAATATATTTAATTACAATTCATAAATTTGTGATGAAATTTAAGTTAATTTAAATATGGATTTGGTTGAATTGCAATCTACTCAAAAAAAATTCCAATTGTTTATAATTTTACCATTTCAAACAATAGCATTTGTAATTAATGTATTGGAGTTGACTATCTGATTAAACTTTACATCAACATATTATTATTCTGTTAAATTTGACTCCTCTCTAATGGCCCGTTAATGAAGATAAATAAAGAATAATAATGAGAACATCAACATTTGTTCATAATCATGGAGTTAAATAACAAACATGCATGTTTGATGAAAAAGGGTGGAGGAATTTAATTTAAAACAGAGATGTGAGAAAGAAAGTGGAGAGTGTTGCGATTGGCCCATTATGGCCTCTGAAAGCGACGATCAAAACGACGTACTAGTGTGTCATATTGTTGCGTTTTGGTTATGGGTTTATGGTATCAATCCATTTCATTTGTTTCCGCAACACGTATTCGTATAAAAAACCGCGTTAATACCAATTCTTAGCTCCTAATCACAGTACACGTGGCCACTTCAGGTAGTGTCGTTCACCGATAAATCTTGGTCACCATCAACACTCTAGTGAACCCCACACGCTTGCTCTTCTCTCTCTTTATTTTTTTTTCCTTTAATCACCGATTTAAAATAAATTTCGAAAAAAATAAAAATAAAAATTTGGTAATGGGTTTTGCTTTATGAAGTCAAAACAAGAGTCAAAGTAAAAAAAACAAAAAAAACTCAATTAGTACGATATTATTGCAAACGTGTCGACCCATCTTGAAAATTTTATTAAACAATGAAATGTGTGTTTTGAGGTTAGTGTCCTAATAAATGTTATCTTCCACCTAAGCCCTCTCGAATTTTCCTACCCTCCACTTTAATTAATTAATCCAAGTTAAGATAGTGCTACTTACTCTATATCATGAATTGAAGTTAGGTCTAAAGAAGAAAATAAAAATTAATAATGGTTTGTGATTAAAGATATTAAAGGTTTTAAAATTTGAAAAAAAATTGATTGGGTGAGATTTTTCAAAATAAAACTTATATTAATAGGCACCTTTTTAATTTTGATTTTAATAGATAATTTTTCCTGTGGTTGAAATTTAGACCATTTCATATATACTCATAAAAATTATCATCTCTCTCGAAATTTAAGTCTACTAACTCGTGAAGTGTTACTACTCATTTCTCTCTTGTTAAGCCCACATGGTGAGTTGCCATAGAGATCAAAGCGCGATGCGAGAGGCAATAGCAGCGCACATGCAAGGTCCAACAAGCGTGCTACCATAAAATCGCTGCGAGAAGCTATGACAGCGCACTTACTGTGGTGCGATGCGAGAAGTTGTGGCAGTGTACGTTATAGACACGCTGCCATAGCTTATGTCAGCGTACCTATTGTGTATACTGCCACAACTTCTTGAAGTGTACCCACAAATCGTAAAACAAAATCAAATCTCAAATAGCACCAAGGAAAAACATCAAATCTCAACAAAATACAAAGAAATAAAGTTGAAGAGAGAGAATCAGAGAGGGAAATACGACTTTAAGTGAGATTCGAAGTAGATCTCGCAAAAACCCTTGCCTTCTTGTGATCTCGAACCCATACAGTTTTGGGGTGCTCAATTCAGGTGTCGTTGACCTTATTCCAACGATGATAGTGACGCTGGAGATGTGGAGCAGCAAGATGGTAATGACGCTAATTTTGTAGGTAGAGTTTGGGCGGATAAGGATGAGAAGAGGCAGAGTTGTGTGAGGGTTTAGCAGCGGAGGAGAGTTGTGTGGTATGGGGCGTTTATGATTTTTAATGAGTGGTGTGATGCTAAGAGTTTTGTGTGCTGAGGCGTATAGGTTCAGTGTTATTTTGAATTTTTCTAAAACATATATAAGGTACATTACCCTTATGACAACGAATATACATGTACGCTTCCATAAGATGGTTGATAGCAACGTACGTGTATAGTACGTTATCATAAATCTTCCTTATGGCAACGAACTATTTCTATGTACGTTGCTATATTGCCAAACAGATGTAGTGAGTGAGGCTGAAAATGTTGGGATATCTGCTCAAGCCCGCAACCGTCCTCCTTGACTTTAGAATTCAAAAATTTTAACATACAATTATGTTTAGGAATTGCATTTGCCCCCTTCATCATAATATATATAAACATTATACAAAGTTGTCAAAAGAGCTTCTTACTCTAGTGGTAAATAATATTTACTTTTGTCATGTTATAAATTTCTCATGTTATTGTTCAAGTTCAAGTGGTAAACATGAATTATTGTTCAAGTTCTCATGTTATAAATTTTTATAAAATAATTTTGTTGTGGGATTGGGCCTTTTAAATTTGACAACGAAATAATATGAAAAATTGCACTTTACCTGCGTAGTTATACTTTATTCGCAATTTACTATAATCAGCAAAAATGTGAGACAATTTATCCATAAACCAAACTTTATTTCGTTTTAATAAATTATTAAACATGAATTATTGTTGTGCATAAAATGAGTCGAGCTTTTAACATACTATTCGAGCTCTTGCTATATTAAGATTTTGATTTGTGATAGTTGTAATTTAACTTGAGCCAAGTTTGAGCGCAAAATTTAACGATAAATGGGTGTCAAGCTCGATCTCAGCATATAAGGATTTGTAAGGCTCGCAAAACAACTGACTTCGTATGTTTGCATACATAAAAGTTAAATTCAAAGTCAACTAAAAATAAATAATCAAACTCGAATTAGTTTTTGTTATATGCATTTAATAATTATTTTATTTTTTAATTAATTATGTTATCAAATAATAGTTTCATCATGTTATTTGTTGACTACAAAGAATTATGTAATGCCCAAATATTATCTGTTTAATTTAAAGATTAAGAAACGTAGCATGTGAGTTTGAGAGATTAGTTTAAATTTTTTTAATTAAACATGGTTAGGCAGGATAGGTAACGGTTACAAATAATTCTTTCTTGGTAGCGTAAAAATCCTGTAAAGATTTTCTTGTTTACCAAACAACATATTATATTACCCTTAATTATTACCTTTATAATTAAAATAGTTGTTTTATATTTTATTTTTTTACTAATAATATGGAGTTCAATTTGGATTTTAATACAGGTACATATTCCTCATAATAATTATTTAAAATAACTGGCTTTCAACTTCCCAATCATGGACTTAACCAACCATATCTTCTTTCTTTCAAGTTCTTCCAACATAATTAAAATACATATTTTATTTATTTAGATTAGTCTTTGCCCATGTCATGGGTGACTCTAAACATCAAAAAGAGAGGAAATTAATGTATTTTAATTCAACATTAAAAAAACATTATTAACAAATTGATGTGATAGAGAGATGATCTTTTTGGCATTTTTGCATACCATCTGATCTCATCTCAAATTCAATATACTCTTCTTTAATTTATTTCATCATCCTAAGATTGGTTCCACTTTATTAAATGTCCTTGTGAACGAACTTTAGTTGAAATTTGTATTTAATTAATACAAATGAACTGTGGTTAGTGACAAAGATGTGTTTAATTAGATATAATCGGCCCATGGTGCACATGGCATTTTCGGGATTATTCATCACCAATATGTAGGGCTTGACTGATAAGATTAACCCCACACATGTACCTAACTTCAACTAAAAATTTATAATTAGACGTGTCTTATTAATTGGTAAAAAAATAGGTTCTTAAATTATTTAAAATTTATCCAAACTCTATATTCACTATCAGATTTTATTAAATATTATAATATTACTGTATCATATGGTTAGGATTTTCCATAATAAAAAAATATATTTGAATAGGATAATTATGGGAAATAGGGGTATAAATATTTTAGATTCTGAAATGTTGCATGCATCAATAATACAAAATAATACAATAACTCATAAAATAAAGAGTGTGCAGCAACTTGCAGATGCAAAATATTATGACTATGTTTTCCACATGGCCACAACAACTCTTGTAATATAGCTTATTTAAATAAAATATTCAAAAAAAAAATAATCGCAGTAGTATTTGAATTAATCATGTCATGATCACTAATGATCATAGTTTTGAGTTAAATTAATGTTTAATATATTTATTAGTTTGTTTTTAATAAACATCCAACTTTATTACGCTAACAATATTAGCTAAATGTCGAGAAGAACAATGACGAGATTCGGTGGGACAATACCCCAACCTGAACCCCCGAAGTCGGAAAGGTAACAACAAACTTGGCCAACTTCGCATCCAAACACGATTCAACGACAAACATAGTAATAATAAAACGCTTAACCAATAAGGTCACAGATCGGAGACAAAACGACTCGAGCATTTAGCATCATGAAGAGCCACGACCTCCAACTCGACTGGATGGAGAAACCCCGTGATCCCGCTGCAGAACGCTTTAAACAGGGTTCCACAATAATTCCGGGGACAAATCGATTGGAACAAGTTAGCATTATGCAAAGCCACGACCTCCACCTCTAATGGCTGGAGAAACCCCTTGATCCCATTGCAGAACACATTAAAGAAGCTTTCTCGATCAACCATGCGCTTAATATCCTTACTCCAACGATGGTGATCGAAATTTCTAGATGAATCACAAATCTTTAATAATCCAAGCTATCCGTGCTTACCAGGATCAACCAATCGACGTTAGAGAACCTCCGATCCCCCCCAGTACCGAGCCATCAAGTAGAGATTGAACACTGGGAACATCGAGAGCTCTCCCGATTCACCACGGCCGTCGACCACCGACAGAACGCCTTCCACAGGGTCGCCCATGACGAACTATATCTTCCCCTCCCCGATTCCGATAAAAACCAGCCACATCAAGAAATTTATAGCCTCGCACCAACAATCGCAGAGACCCAATACCAACCAGAACCCATACCAAACCCCTTGAAACCGATCCCCAGCCAGAGACCTCCGCCAGAAATCGCGGCAGACCCTAGTAAACCCCCACCGTCGCGACTCTCAACACCCAGCTCCAGTCACCCGATAACCGCTGAGCCCTCGCCACCTCCGCCGCGAACTCTCAAGCAATAATCATTATCCCCAATCGCAGCCTCTGATGTGACAATCCAAATCGTAGACTCATGCCGCGTATTGTCACTTGGACGAAACCCAAACTTAGAAAGGGGAGACCGCTTTTAATTATTCATGTCATGGTACATTTACAATTTTAATAAATATTTTTTGATAAATTTGAATAAAATACAGTCGAATTAAACTGACTTGAAAATAACTTTACTATTAATTAAATTCGATCCTAACTTTACATACAAATTCGTCCAAATTTGAGCCGAATTTGAACTGAATCAGATTCTCACAATTTTAGCTTGATTAAGACCCTAACTCGGAGCAAAGCAGGGCATAAAAATCAAAGTATTTACTAATTCAAAATATGGCAAGGCCAAGTGGATTAATCCGTAAATGAGTGGGAGAAATGTGAATATTAATAATTGAAGCTCGATCCATATCTAGAGGAAAATTCACATGATCAGGATCCCTTCAGTCCAAAAGATTTTGTTTCCAACGTGGGTTAATCATTAAGAAAGCTTAATCAATAATTAATATGAACAAATCAAGAAACCCCAAAAGAGACGTCACATGAATTTGGTTATGATAATAAAAACCGAATATTAGTAGTTAGTTCTTAATTAAGTGCAACAGAAGCATCATGGATTAATATTCTTATGTGTCCATGAATGATTGGAACTTGAATAGATTGTTAGGTGCTAATAATCAGATGTAGTTTTTATAATACACATTGTAAGTTTATAATCCAAAATCTAGGGAATCAAATAAAATAGAATATTCAATAATCACTTGTACATATCAATGAAGTTATTGTAACAAAACAATCACTTGGCCAGACCTGAGTGTTGTATATTTTTTTATCAACAAGGAAAATAATATTAAGAGAAATAAAAACAAAGAAGTCCAAAATAATGCAAAAATAAAGGGCGCAAACCCAAAAAAGTGCGGACAAGCACTGGAACAAATTAAACTACCACCTACGGGCAAATAGAGCAAGAGATAAAACCCTTTAGGGAGGCGCCTGAGCCACTTTCACGATCACGAAGAAGAGAATAGACGTAAAGTTCTGATTGCATAAATGCCACTTTAGGCGAGACCGGCTCTCCTCGAAAAACTTTAGCGTTTATGACTAGCCAAATCTGTTATAAACTCAAAAAAAACAAATGCAATCCCACGCTCTACGAAAAGTTCAGATTCGACATAAGCATTCCCAACAAAGAAGAGAGCTTGTGGGGTGGATGAAAATGTCGTATGAATATTTCACCAACTAAGCACGCGACTCCAAAAATTTCAAGCCCAAACACATGAGAGCTGTAGGTGTGGGTAGTTCTCAAAGTTCTTCCCACATAAAGCACATCGACAATCCTGAATGGATAATTTGACCCCACAGTGACACGGACTTCTAAAAATATCGAAGTTGGGAAACCTTCATGAGCAGCTAACCAAGCAAAGCTTTGAAATGTTAATGGGACTGAGAATTTCTAAATAAAGCGTGCCCAAAAGGCCCGGGTGTCGTTCCTCCTACCAGACGGGATGTCACATTTGGTGCTAGATGTGTAACCCTTCGGCGCCCGATCCCATATGAGTCGGTCAGGTGTCTCAGGCCAAGGACGGAGATGGGCGATCTCATCCAACATAAGTTCATAACCCGAGTTTTCCCCATCTCCTAGCAATTATGAAAATAGGATCAGCCAATCTCAAGAGGACCAATTATTACCGACTTAAGTATAGTGTTATGTATATTTCAAAAGTTGTTCAAATTGAAAATTTAACAAAGAAATTACACAATCGCTCAATTAATCATTAAAATATCGCGAGCTCGCATCTTAAAGTTAGAATGAAGGACACTAGTTGGAATATATATCTTTAATATTTTTTTATTCGAGCATTTATTTTTCATACAATATATATCCATGAAATTAAATTTAAAAATATGTATAAGATGAAAACTAAAATGAGTCAAGAAATTATTTGTTCCCTTGTGCACATGCTCCCACATGCATTGCATTTGCCCTAATTATTTTTGTTTCTATTGTTGTGTTGGTCTATACTCTATAGAACCTTTGATATTGGTGTGAGACCAGAAGATTGGAATAAAATTTTGAAAGGGTTCTATTTTATATTAATTAATTCTCTTCACTTCCTTATTATATAATTATTAATATGCTACTTAAATTAATACTAGTGTATTATGATATTTGGAATTTTTTTATCGTCTCCCATTATGCATACTAACCAACTCTTAAAGCAACTCAAATTCTATAATCTTTAATGCTTCGCTTTTATTATTTAATTTGATTAATTCCTTTTGTTGGTATAATCACTTTGACGCACAATATTAGTTTTTTTTTCCACCAATCGAGATTAACTATTAACCATTAATTATTAAATAAATATGTCCCTTTTAAAAAAATTGCACTCCACCGAACCAACCGACTTTACCTGAAAAAACTACCAACTGACGGGGACCAACTAACCTATATTGCAACAAGTTGTATGAGAAAATAGTGTTTTTAAAGCCGACATAACATGTTTCAAGAAACAATGTGTACTGTTCATGGTTTATGGGGCATGCATGTTCATGCACTTTCGGAAACCAATTAATGGGTCAATTGCTTCTAATTACATTAATAACCCCATAATTAATTTGGGTCTTTGATCATTTAAGTATAGGTTCATATGATCTTCTCGATATGAATGTATGATTTGTTTGTATATATATATATATACTAATTATTATTAAATAAAGAAAAATGTATATAATAATTTGGATGATCAACATAAACAATAATTAGGGTTGGCTAACATATAAATATTTAAGGTTTTACATCTGTGTTAGTAAGGTTTCGGGTTCGACTAAAATTTAATTTTTGTTTATAAAATGTAGTGTACCTTTAGGGTGCTTTAATTTATTTTGAATTTTAAAGCAATTAATTTATTTTTATACTTTCAATTTTTATTTTCATTTCTCATGTGAAATTTAAAAGTATTTTTCAGGTGCCTTTCATTTAAATTTAGCAATATAATATTATTTAAATATCAATTATTTGTTTGAAGCAAACTTAATTGATTAACATCTTCCATATTAAATAGTTAACATCTTTCATATTTAAGATTTAATGTCACGCGAATAATTTGAAATCTGACATTCATCTCACGTAACAATACATTAATTCGTAATGTCTCTTAATAATGTATAAATATATCTTCTGCCCCACTTGAAAGTTGAACAAGAAACACTTCATACACAGTTACATACATACCAAACTGGATATTTTATCATTAAAGTACATCATATACATATGGAGTTATATACTTTGAACAATCCTATATACATTGGACCATCCAAATAAAAGATCTGCATGAGTCTTGGTTGCTACAAAACAAAACAAAACAAGATAGAAGATAAGTGTTTGGGGCATATCATGATCAAGACATTGACATGAACATGATGGTCTCACTGCAATTGCCATAGCCTGTTTGAGAAGACAATGCTGGAGGGCACATGGAGCACATAACCACATGACTGGTTTGGGACATCTCAACTATGGTGGGGTCTCCCACACACAACCAATTATGCAACTTCAATGTTGCTACAATCATCTACCCCAATATTATAAATAAATTAAATCAAACACATGACAATTGATTGATCCCTTGCACATGTCACATTATAATTTATACACCCACCAAATTACCCAATTCAAATAAAAATTATCTATTAATCAAAAAAATATTTTTGTATATAGATTTTTAAGAAATAGAAAAAAATTTGGAAAAGGGGGATTCAACACAAGTTGTCCGGCTTTATACCGGGTTAGTTCATATTTAATCAATAAAATCGTTTTTACCCTAAAAAAAACACAATACCCCCAATGATCCCACACGTCGAAAATTCCCTCCTTTCCTTTATGAATTTTTACTGGTCTCGTCTTATTCCTTGATAAATCTAAGAATCCCCTCTATAATTTTTTTCTAGTCAGACTCCAAAGCGTAATGGAGCCTCCACGATCCAATGAAAAACCTTATCAAGCATGCCTGATAAGTATTATAGTCAGTCTCAACTTCGAGGGAAGAACGGATAATAGGCATAAAACCATCCGACGGTTCATTCATCTGACCGTAGACTAGAGTTACTTTTGATTCCGCAATCTTTTAATTTAGATAAGATTTTTCCCCTTTCATAAAAAAGAGAGCAATTGCATGTTCTCTCAAAAGGAAAGGTTTGTTTATTTATGTTATTCAATTTATTTATTTATATATTTATTTGATGCCATTTTCAGTCAAGTTTTGGGGATTATTTTTCACATGCTCAATTCGAAGCATGAGAAAAACAGTCGGAAGTTGCTTCGTCGATGGTTTTTGTCCGCACGCCACGTGTAAAAAGGTCAGCATTGTGGTGGGCCCATGATGCTTGACATGGTGCCAGGTGTCGGAAGATGACGTGGACCAGTACCGTGTACGCTCCATTTTGCTGAGTCCAAAGCACAGGTAATTTGGAGCAAAGCAGAGAGATAGTTAGCTACCTGACCGGCACGTGGACCAATGGGAGGGTAGTGTTTGGTTCGAATAATTGTATGTTGAAGAAAAAACCAATTTTTTTGCTTATTTTGAGGTCAATGGGCTTCAACTAGTGGGTCCATACTTGTCGCTTATTTGTCTAGGGGCCCATTCTTTGTGGGCCCACAATCTTGCCTTGATTGGACACTTTCTTCACATAACCTCCTTGACTTGTTCAAACAAACAAAAAATCGAAGTATTTGACAACAATGAATATCATAATTTGGTTATGCTTAAGATGCATTTTCTAAAAATTAAAATATATCTCAATAATCATATTATTTGTGGCCTGGTGATCCACGAGGTCGCTTCCTGACTTGTGACCAGCGTTCGATTATATTGAATAGAGATAAGATTCATATTGTAACTTTCGAAAATAAAAATATGCATAGAAATATGAATTTAATGTTCAATTATTTTAGTATGGTATATCAATTGATTTAAAAGTATACTTTCAAACTTCAATAATTCTTGTAATATATTCTTAATAAATAAAACTAGTCGAACATGATTTTCAAATTTAAGAAAACTATTTGATGGCTTCTTTTCAGTCAATCGAAAGCAAGATTAATATCAAGTTCAAGAATCAATTTTGTTTTGAAAAAAGATAATCAAGCATAAAAATGCCAAAATTCTGTATCGAAATAGAGTAGGCTGAAGATGTGCTTTTTTGCACTTATTTCTCTCCCTCACATCGCATGCTAATGATTTAAATTAAAATCTTCAACATTCTGCTTTATGTATTCTCAATGTTATCAATTTTTCAGGATTTGTATTGTAACATTTATAGCCTTAATTTCGAATTGGGTTTAATTACTAGCTTATCGATACAATTTTTACTGAGAGAAAAAAAGTCAGCCATGTTTTGAGTTTAAAAACAAGTAGAAGTTTATTAGGCGGGAGAATACGAAGGAAAAACATAGATAACTCTTCAATATTTATTAGTCGGTCATGTTTTGAGTCTAAAAACTTTTTGTGAATTTTGAATCATTTCATCCGACCGAAAGAGGAAAATTAAATATCTACTTTAAAGGCTTAGAAAGGCCTGCTTTTTTCCCACTTGTCAATAGGTCAATGTTACTATATGTGCATGTGGATTTGTAATAAGTGAGCACAATTGCTCCAAAGTTAGCAATGCATGAAAACCCACCACCTGGTCGACATTATTTGATGTAAAAGGTGGCAACATGTGTTCTCTAGTTGTTCACAAACGTTTCCATGTACCAATAATCGAATTCATGACCATTGCTGTATTGGGAATGGCCTTGTTTCAAATCACATGTCTCTTCTTGTCACAAGAAAATTACTATCAACTTTTTTTTTTGAAGCATGCTCATTACCTTTCTATCTTTCCATCTTTTTCTCTACTTTTATTATGGGTCCTCTTTCTTTTTCTCCTCATTTTGTTCCTTTTATGGATGTTAAAGGATCGATGATGATTTGATTGATGATTGAAGAAATACTATTAACTTCCTGTTACATTAGATAATGAAACTTCATGTATAAAATGGTTGTATCTACAGAAGTATAAAATTATAACTTATATTTTAATTTGAATTCCATGATTAAATTGTCGATATAATTCTTTCCTCATCTTTTACCTGTGTTATACAACATACTTTTTATCAGCAGAATCAACTACAATATGAAAATTGATAACATGCTGCATAAGAAATAATCACATAATAAATACATGCATGCATATATAACTCAATTGTGTTATAATATAGTCCATGTTATCAATTAAAATATCAAATTCACTATTAATTTATAATTAATAAATTATAATGATAAAATATTTATGAAAAATCATTGAAAATTAGAAAGTAAAGAAGAGATACCAAAAACTTATATGAATTGATGGGACAACATAAATGGAGTGTGTCACTTTGTCACAATTTCCTTTCTCTTCCTTTACCATTAAATACGTATTTAATAATATAAGAATATAGAAGCAAAATAGACATGAAATACATTAAAACATAACATTATTGGAAACTTTCACTATTGGGCTGTCTGAGAATATCCTGGGACAGTTGATGCTATTCTAGTCATGGAACACACATACGGACACTTGGCAACACATGTATGGACCACTTGTGCTCCATGTCCCAAACCATGTTTTAGACATATTTCATTCTTATCTTCCTTTTCCTTTTATCGTGGGACATGAATTGAACACAAATTTAATGAATTATACAAGCTTGTTCTTTTGGTGCATTATTGAATCTAATAGATTCTACTCCCATTTTAGTGGCTGCACTTTAAGTAAATCAAGGAATAATTTAATTTTTATAAACTATTGCGATCTCAAAAGTAAATATAGAATTATCAAGAGTCATCTTATAGTTTTAAGATTGACTTTAAGTAATGAATATTAGTTGGAGAGTTAAAAGACAGGTTATAAAATTACAACAATTTAATAATTATTGTTAAGATCTCTTTATTCACGGCTGACTTCCACTTAATTGAATCGTTCATCTGAACTGCCTCTTTATAATATTAAGACTTATCAGTCAACAACAATAATGTAGTGACGGTAAAAATCGTTATGGAAGTCTTTTAACTCTGCTCGATCTTTTCACTTCAGCTACTGGAGTAGTTGGTACTATCTCCTCATTATTTCTATACTCTAAAGTCCCATTGATGTCTACAAGATCATCTTTACTAATATTTTTCAACTTGGTCATTGACTAAGTTACCAGCTAAGAAGAAGACATTACAAAATAAATGGGTGTTCAGGATCAAGGGAGAACATGATGGCTGCAAGAGGTATATTGCAAGGTTAGTGGTAGACGGTTTTCAGTAGGAAAATGTCATTGATTACAATGAGATGTTCTCTCTAGTAGTCATGACTACTAGTATTATACTTGTGTTGTGTCTCGTGCTTGCAGAGAATCTTCATTTAGAACAACTAGATATCAAGACAACATTCTTACATGGTGATTTTGAGGAAGAAGTGGGTACACAAGATATGTCATAGATCATTGTTGCTAAGTGAAGTATTTGAAGGGATTCTACATCATATTATTGTTGTATGTTCATGATATGTTGATTGCAAACTTCAACATGGTGGAAAATAACAAGTTGAAAAGACAAATGTCTGAAGAGTTTAAGATGAAAGAATTAGGTGCATCAAAGCAGATACTTGGTATGGGCATTAGTAGTGATAAATTTGATGGTAGTTTAAAATTATCCAAAGGGAAGCATATTAGGAATATTTTGAACAAGTTTAATCTCCAAGATGCCAAGGCTAGGAGTACACCGTAGGGAAGTTACTTCAAACTCACTAAAGAGCAGTCACTTTAGATGTAAAAGGACAATAAGGAAATGACTAAAATTCCTTACGTATCGACGAAGAGTAGGTTGATGTATGCGATGGTATGCACAAGGAAAAATATTGTGCGTGCAGCGAGAGTTGTTAACAGATTTATGTCTAATCTGGAAAGAGAGTATTGGGAAGTTGTCAAGTAATTGTTTCGCTACTTGAAGGGGACTTAAAATGTTGCACTACACTTCAGGAAGACTAATGTGATCCTAGAAGAATTTTCTGATGTAGATTTAGGTGGATGCTTGAACACAAGTAAGAGTACTATATGATACATCTTCACCTTGGGTGGCACGACAGTTAGCTGGATGTCACGACTCCAAAAGAATGTTACTGTTTCAACCACAGAAGAAGAGTACATGGTAATTTCACAAGCCATGAATAAAATGATTTGGTTGAATAACTTTTTTGAGAAGTAAGACACGAAAAAGGCAAAGGATGCTTTGTATAGCGACAGTATGAGCTTCATTCACCTTGTCAAGAATCACATGTTTCATGATAGGACGAAACATATTCAGTTGAGATCTCACTTCCTTAAGAATTGATGAGTGATGACACTTTGTCCATAAAGAGAGTACTCAGGACATAGAATCCTACACATATTTTGACCAAGGTAGTTGAGAATCCTACACATTTGAGAAGCTGAAATTATTTATAGTTTCAGCTAATTTTCATGGTTATTTGACGAGAAGACGATGCACAACTTGTAGACCTTATTGAGGAGATCATTGAGAGCGTTACTAGAGTTACATTACAAAGAGTGAAGACATTCGTGAACAATTTCCAAATTAAAAGTTGTTGGGATTGTGGAGACTTCCTACTAAATTAGGGAAACCACAACTTTCCTAATTGTATTAGAAGAGTAAGTGAGGAAATGATTTTCAATTATACAAGAATTTAGGTTAGGGTTTCTAATGTACAAGAAATTAGAAAATTTAGATTTTTCATATTTCCTCTAGTATTTTACTATAAATACATGTAATTGTAAGCCTAAATTATTTATGAATTATGATAGCAATAATAAGAGAGTAATTTGGTTGTGAACGTACGCAAATTGCTGAACCACGTAAATAATTTATTCTTATATGATTGTTATTTATTTCTAGTCACTTTTTATTAGAATTTATTCTGCTACTTATCATTATTATTTATGAAGTACAAAATAACCAATTATAAATTATTATTTTTGAATAATTACACTTTCTCTGTTATATCCGAAACTCTCACTCCCAATCAAATTTAAACTCACGATTGTCATAAAAGTCATTTCTAATTAAAATTTACATTAACATGCGTGTATGAGTTAATCCAATAAAATCTCATCGTTAAATCACTAACGGGCTTAAATTTTTTAAAACAAATATTCACACTTTAAGTTTAAATTGGTTATCACTAATTACAACAAAGAATATTACAAATTCACATAATTTATCTGTTTGAACGATTTCACCGAACTTATTTTGTAAGATAAAAATTCTCGATTTCTCAAACTATATTAAAATAGCATGATAAACATAGTTGAGCAAATTTAATTAGTGAACATCACCTAAAACTCCTTCTCAATAAATCAAAATATCAAATCATTAATACATAAACTAGCTAAAATTGATAATCACGAAAAGCTTTCACATTCAATGTACCGACCAAAGGAAGGATTTGGTCATATTTAAGGACTGTGATGTTATGATAAGTTTCTTGTTGAAACTCCATTATAAATAAATAAACACCTATTTAGGCCATGAGAATCTTCTAAGGATCACTACCTTCTTTTGAGAAAAATATAGAGAGAGTTGGTCAAATTAGGCAAATGGAATTTTTATTTGCCTAATTTTAGCTAATGACTTCATGCAATATGATATTGCGTACCAAACATGTTCTTCTTTTTAGATGTTTTGGTCATCATTCTTTACTTTTTATTGGTATTAATTCTAAACCCTTATCTTTCAATCTCTTGTAATCTTTGTTTTATTATTAAATAAGGTTCATTCTATAGGAGAAACACGTACTTAAGTAAGAATTTGCAAGAGAATAATTGGTCCAGAAACGAAGCCCAATAAGTAGTAGATTGGTAGGTTTTGGTAGTGATTGCAATTTAGGGACAATTTCAGTTTATTACAATATATTATTATTTCACTTTTTCACCTCATTAAGGTGTATTATATTAAGTGTCAATTTAGATTGGAAAACTTTTTTCATACAGCGTTACTAACACCGCTAATATCAATATAAAATGTCTATAATACTCTTGTATTTATTGTTCATCTTCTTCCTCATCACATATTTATTATTCAACTTCTTTCCAATTCATTGATTAACCCATTTCATGAAAATGAAGAACATCATCTTCATCGAAGGAACAATTGTAAGAAATGAAACTTTGCAAAAAATAATGGAATAACTCTGTAGAAAATGATTATCACAGGAACAACAACCCAAAGCTCTGCAAAAATGGAACAAATCTCAAATAGATATTCTCG
Organism: Geranium brycei; assembly: GCA_036897365.1. Taxonomy (NCBI): domain Eukaryota; kingdom Viridiplantae; phylum Streptophyta; class Magnoliopsida; order Geraniales; family Geraniaceae; genus Geranium; species Geranium brycei. Next base: position 7,428 of record JAYMTP010001528.1, on the reverse strand, counting down.
TTTTGAGAACATTGTAACTTTGTCTCAACTTCATGGTGTTTTCTGGCACTGACTCCATATAGGAGGAAACACCCGACCGTTTGGGTTGTTCAGGCACAGACTCCATGATGGGGTAGACCTCGACTCAAGTGTCTTTTGCAGGCCAAACCGACTTGGTGAAAGGAGTTCGAGATCGAACAATGAAGAGGCAACTGGAGAAGGGCCCTCAGGATGAGGAGAGGCTGAAGGGGAGAGGAGGTTGCGATGGGGGATAAGATTGTTATGGGAAGTGGAGTTTTGGAATATTAGTTTTGGAAAGGAGATCGAGAGGGAGAGGTCAGAGGTTGGGGTTTTTTCTGATTTCGTCTCAGGTGAGCCCATCTCGTCAGTGGCGCTCGAGACCGGCACCAACGGTTTGAATCTCGACGGATTTCTGTTGAAAGCCCGACGGTGGCGTTGTGAGGAAGGATTCTTGTGGTTTTCTGGGTCGGAAACAAGAGGGAGGCGGTGTCGTGCTATGCCTCGCTGCTTGCAAGCTCGTCGTCGAGGAGGAGGAACTGGCCATGGCCGCCGCCTGCGCCATGGAGATGATCCCCGACGGAATTGGCCATGATCTCCGGCGATGCATGGTTTCTGGATTTAACTTTGAGATAATAACATTTTGTTACATTTAACTATAGCGAAATGACACTTTCATACCCTAACTAATGAATTCTTTTTTCTAGTACCTTCACAATTTTTTTTTGTGACAACCTACCTCTAAAATGCTTAAACTACCATTTGTTTAAGAAACCAGAACTGAACCAGTTCAATTTGAGTAATCTTTGGTTCAGCCTGGTCCATTCAATCGGTTCAAATTAAAAATTAATTTATTTTTAATCAATTAATTAAAATTTTGAGCAGTCTCCACCATGTTGTCCTCTCTCCTCCGGCGGCCCTCATCATCATCGACAGAGCCCTTGTAGCAGTCCAGCGAGCATCAGTCCTTGCATTACGTCCCAGAGACATGCCTTCCTTTTCTCAACACATCTTGGCGAGGAGGGTCAAACTGGTGCAGGTCTAGAGCCACATCCACCACAGCATTGTGGACTACGCTCGCCTAAGCCAACGTGTTTCCGTCGAGATGGAGGATCAACAATTTTTGGTGAAGACCAGAGCCCCCCCGAGCTCGTCGATTGCCTAGATCTGGAACGGGCGTGTAATGGAAAAGACAGGTCGTGGCCGGCGGCGTCATCCTCCATGGACGCTGGGTCTCGCCAACAGAGCTCCTAACCGGATCTAGGTACTGATTTGAAGCTCTCGAACCCATCAGATCTGTATTCATTTTCATTATTTAGTTGTAGTTAATCTTTGGGTTATGTAGTTTGATTAGAGTTTTCAATTTCTTTGAAGAGGAAGGAGACAGATAACTCTTGAAATCCTAAAATTCATGAAATGGAAAAGAGAAGAGAAAGGAGATTGGTAACAATTGAGATAAAGAGGATCTTCATGAATGCCCAGAAATTTCTTCCCCAAAATTTATTTTAAGCCTCAATTCTTTGGCTACCGCCCAAGTCACCGAAGAAGATAGTTGCTCGCCGGAGAAGGCATTCAGACGTTAGAGAGAATCAAATCCAGAGAGAGGGGAGAGTGAGAGATTTTAGGGCATTTTGTTGAAAATTTGAAAGCCATTGAAGGGCATTTTGGACAATTTTTTATTTGAACCAGTTCAATTTTGAGTCTTAATTTGAATCGGTTCAATTCTGGGTTTAAATTTGAACTGGTTCACTGTTCATAGCACTTTATAAAAATTTAAAAGTCAATGGAGGGCATTTTAGTCATTTTATCGTAGTTTGTCACAAAAATTGTCAGTGTACTAGAAAAGAGAATTCATTAGTTAGGGTATGAAAGTATCATTTCGCTATACTTAGGTGTAACAAAGTGTCATTATCCCTTTAACTTTTAAGTTTTAAATTAGTATAAGAGTAAATTTGTTATTTGCAAAATTAACCTTTGGCAATCAATTTTACCTCTATTTTAACTTCATTTGGGTAAAGTAAAACATAAAAAGAGTTTATCGTACTTAATTAAAATTTTAATTAATACACCGTAAGTAATTAATAAAATGACATAGTACATTATAGTAAAACGAAATTATCCATCACTTTATAAATCGCTTCGTTCCCTTGCATAAATTGCAAGATTTACTATGTGAAAATAAAAAATTATATACAACAAATTGATGTCGACAACAGAATTATAAAGACAAAATGAATTGGTATATAAGACAAATCCTTACAGAAAAAAATGGTGAGTGGTATGGGTAATAATTAAGTTTTGACATGGACAAGTTAAATACCTAATAATTGATACATATTTGGACAGCAGTTAAACCAATGTCTGAAGTAAAATATAACGTGTGAAAATAATAGTGATGTTCTTTCTTTTGTTGCTTTGCTCTTCCATCAAGTCGGATATGCATTTTCGAGTAAAAAAAATAATTATTATCCTGATTTAAAGCACTTATTTTAGCATCAATCTCAATGGGTGTCATTATCTAGACATGTTATATTAAAATAAAAATAATAAAAAATTCCATGATTGAAGGAGATTGAAAAGCTCAGTACCGAACCGACAAATTAAGATTTTCTCTTTTTTTAAACGTAAACAGTCCAACGGCTATAACCTGCCGCCAAAGACCAAACCGTTGATCTCAAGCCACGTCCACATTCGCATGTTCCGACAAGTACCCCGAAACCGTGTCCACCAGCCGCCGATCAACACGTGTTCGACCTCGTAACGGTCAAAAGTGAAGCCCCTTTTTAACCGACCGACCGCACTAAGCCTCTGCGCCGCGAAAACGACGTGCCGTTTCGATTGTACTACGTATGCAAATGTCAAGTGCGAGAGTCCCTTAAGACTCTTTTTAATACGTACTACTAAACTTACTTAATTACGTACCTGTAAACCGCGTGGTATTTTATTTTATTTTATTCTTTTGGGTCATTTTTTTAATTTTGTTTTGGAAAAATCTGTTGGGTTTCTCTGGGAATTTTGGAAACTTCTTGGAAGCTTGGTTTGATTAAGAAATTATTTATTTGGGGGATGACTAATGACACCTTAATCACTTGTTGCTTTTGAAGCAAAGTTGGGCAATCATAATATTCTATCTTTAACGAGTGTGATATTTAATTAATATCTGGAGAATTAAAATCAGACCCTATATATTGAGTTAGTTTTATAATAAAAATTTAATGGGTATATATATTTTGTGTTTCTTGATTGACTCGGTCTACTTGACATATTTTTGAAGAATATTTTTTTGAATCAAGAAGCTATTCAACTATTTATTTAAATTTGATGTGACAATCCCCACACTCATAGATTGAGAGTATACAAGAATTTATAGGATTATGCAAGTCAAACATGACTTGAGCAAACACTTACAACTGATAAACATGACTTAAACTGAGACTCGAACTCTGATTCTAAGATTAGGGAGCGATACTCAGTTGGTTCTTCTTCTTCTTTAATTTTAATTGGGCACATAAGAAAATAGAAAATTAAATTTTTCTTTCTAAAATTTTGAACTTTCTGTCGACTATGTATGATTTTTTTAAATTGTTTGATTTGACCGGACTCCTAATTGAGAAAATATATTAATTCATTGCTAGGTTTAAATTAATTTTCTATCGCTATTTCACACCTATATTTTTATGCATGTATGATAACACATAGCACTGTTTGACTTGACCAGACTACAGATTGAGAAAATATTTTAACTTGTTGTTAAGTTTAAATTAATTTTTTATGGTTATTTCACAACTATATTTGCATGCAGATATGATAACACATAACAAGTCTACATATGGATTGCAGCATCAAAAATGATTATATAAAAATTAGTCAAACATAAAGCACTTATCGACAACATTAAAAAAATACACTAACAAGGTAGAATATGAGATGTAACCATTCAGAAATCAACATGTTGTTCGATTGGTGAAGTGCTCATAATTAATATTCGTTATTTTGCATAATTACGTGTAATTCCGATTTAATCAAATGATTGTGGCATGAGGGGACATATTTTCAGGTTATTCTAGTGTCCAATTAGATGCGACCATGTTACGATGATTCGTTGATCGGAGTCGATCGTGGATCTTTGAGACTTTACAGACTTTACAAGATTGAGATCATGGGCCATTTTGTTCCAATTCATGTAACAATATTTTTGGTCTTATAGAGAAATAAACTTAGAAATTGGTTCATTTTTATCACCCAATTAATCATTTCCTAGCCCAAATTTATATTGGATCCACCCCCACATACTAGATTAATTATGTTATATGCAACATGTCGGTAAATGATAAAGAGAGAGTTCAATTTGCTTAAAATTAGTTTTTTTATATCTTACTGTATAAAATATTATATTGCTTATTAAATTTTGATGATCAAAATATAATGACGTTCAGTTTTGGAATACTTCTATTAAATTATCTCTTACTCACTCAACTTTTTTGTAAGAAAGAATTGTAGTAAGTGTGTATTTGTTTTATTACTAAAGAAAATGTTTATTTTCAATAATGTCGACACGTGATGTGATTTAGATAATTGTCGAGTCTTCTACCCACTACCTAGTCTAAGTAGGTTAGTGGTTGTAGATGAGTTCCACTCGATTAATCTAGATCACAGTATAACTAGACATGAACGGCTATGTGGCATGCTTAACATATCCCACGTCAAAATATAATAAGCATTTGATACACTAATAAGGTTTTATATTTTACTCATTAATACTGTTTTAAGTGTACGAAATAAATCGTACAGGTTAACTTTTTGATTTTATTATAACGTTGCTAACTTTATTAATTTCAAAATAAAAGATAAAAATTCTAGCGCCCGCTTAACAATATTCATACATGCCAACATTTAAAAAAATGAGCTTCGCCTCTCCTCCTCTTTTCTTTCCGGCAATGCTACCAACACTAGAGGAGAAGTTCCAACCAAACAAGGTTGCATTATATCCCTTCGATCGCAGATTTCATTTAGTTTTTGTTTTTTTTTCTCGTCCAACTTAATACAGTGTGGAATTCTGGCACTCGAAACAATACCGATCGATATGAATTATAAATATCACAAAAATAACATATACAAATATAATTATCTCTTTTCCAATCATATTAAAATTTGACTTGTTCGTAAACGTACATAACCCATTAATGATCACTCAATGTACACTTGAGGTGGTATTTGACATGCTTCCAAAGACATGTTGATACATGGCAAAATCTCAACGAAACTAAGGTTGAAACCAAAACAAAAGATGAAAATGAAGGACCACAATAAGAGTGAAAACATGAGTTGAATTGTTCATGTGGTGTTCTCAAATAAGACCAAATCCACCTGGTAAACAAGGAGGCTCTCAACACCCCCTTTATCACCACTACCACTTGCCCTTTTCACACTAATTAAAGCTTCCATGTGCTCTTGACATGTATAGATTATATGTCTCTGTTTGGAGACTTCCAGGTTACCAAATTCATTTATTTTCTCTCCCTTCTTTCTCATGTCTCCATTCCAATTATTAATAGACCAATTGTGATGTTTGTATAACCAAACAAATACATACCTTTCACCTGAAAATATATCATATCAAATTTTAACATTTATAGTTTTTAAAGTTAAGAAGTGACAACGATTAAAATACCAGTATGAATGATAAGTTTGAAGTTTTATCATTCATTTTATCTGGTAAGTGAGTAGAGCTTTAACTCAGTATTAAAGTCCGATCCACCCTTTTTATATTTTTCATTTCATCTTTTTTGAGCCATAAATCCAATGTTCACTCCAGAGTCCCACATAATATAAATGTCCAGTTTGATCTCCCGTCATTTGTGTCACCCAAAAATCCAAATTGAAAGTATGTTAATCAAAATGCGTGAATAGAGTTAATAATTTTGAAGCTCTAGTATGGGCTTTTAACTTTTATGTAAACATGAGTATAAAAAAAATTAAATCTTAACAAACTTCTTAATCTGATTTTGAGTAGAATAAGAAAATGATGTAAATATTCAAAATCAATCGTGTAGGCTTATTATGAGCTTAATGTCAAAGTCGCGTGTCTTCATAAGTGTAAACTTCGTAAGACAAAACTACATAAATAAAAGTTGTCACTTTGACACTTCTTTTTTGGGAAAATGGACCCCATTTGAGTGTAACTCAAGCAGAGACTCTCAATCAGTACTACTACTTGTATTGTCACTTCCATGGAAATAAATAGCTTCTATTGCTTTGGCCTTTCTCCACAGATATTTCTCCAACTTGGTCTCTTTGTCACTGTTTATACATGTAACATGTGGGTGCATTGTGCATATATAATAGCATCTTTGTCTTGACATTATCTTAGGGCTATGTTGGTGCTGCTGCAACTTGTTTTGTGCAACAATGGTGGAGAGTTGAGGACACATGGGCATGGAAGATTTAATGATGATGATGATGTTGTGGGGGCTCATAATTTTCCATGGGACATGGAAGATTTAATGATGATGATGATGTTGTGGGGGCTCATAATTTTCCATGGGACATGGAGCAAATTATAGAGCCCAAAGCATGACCCTTATTGGTGTTTTATCAACTAAGAGAACCCACTTTTCTTGTGAAGAAGATAGAGGGCCATATCCCCTCAATCAAACCCACTTGTGTGTCCCTTTTACTTCTTTTTATTTTAATATTTATTCATTTTTTATTTTAAAAAATCAATTGTCAACTCTCTCTGTCGGTACTTTCTATGAAAAATTTTGATATTAAATTAATAATAATTTCAACATTTTATGCTAGATTCAACATAACACAAGTAAAATGATACAAACTTAACTGATTAGAATGAATTTTTATGTTTTAAATAACAAAGCAGTAAGGTAAGAATCACATGTAATGCATGACAATGAATTATATTAAAAACACTAAATCACTATCGAGTGCTACGGATAGTGGAACCCAAGCCCCCTTAGTTGTTTCCTAACTTGAGCTGTTCTGCAGGTCTCCCCACTACACGTTATGTGATGACCCAATGTCACAACCTTTAGCCCTAGTTTCTAAGTATATAAAGATTCACATTTGGTTAAATGTGAGCAATGTGACACTCAATATTAGAACTAGTGTATTACACATTTGTCGCATCTTTAAGTGTTATTATCTCAATTAATACTTGGTTGATTTTCATAAGCGTATAGCCCAAGTTCAAGTTATTGGCGAAAAGAACACAACATGCATATACACTGCCTAAATTAATTACTAGAATCGATTAGAATGATTGTTGAAAAATATGATGTGAACATAGTCTCCAACAATTTATCCTTCAATGAGATAATTGTTGGGGAGATCTGGGCCTTACCTAGGAGGAGCACCCAAGGAAAGCTCATACACACATTAGAGCCCACATTTGACCCAAAAGACTAGCCTAGTGGG
>JAYMTP010001527.1:0-23654 GCA_036897365.1 Geranium brycei | reverse complement strand
TTCCAAAAAAAAAAAAAAAAAAAATATATATATATATATATATATATACTAGAAATGTATGGTTTGGTATAGACTGGAAGCTCTCTTGTAAATTTACCCCATGTAGTTAGTATAATAGTGCCAACAATTGAAATTAAATAACACTCTTTACAGCATCAGAGAAGACTGCCTTAACATTATAAATTATTCATTCTGGTCTCACAATAACCCATCCATATAGCTTAGTCGCCTTAAAAATATCCTTAAGTCTTTATGATTAACTGCAAGGAGTTGTTTTTCTTACCAAGATGAGCAAATAATATATGAATAGCAGGTAGTTTTTGCAAACGTCATGATGTAACTCATCTTCAAAATTACAATTTTGGATTGCATATAAAACATACCAAAGGAAGTGCATTTCCTTGAAATTTGGTATGAATGTTGTACTAGACTCGTCTACGATCTATTTGCGTATGTTACTATCAAAGTTACTCCATTAGCAACACAGAACTAAGATTCTCAACATGATGTTTCCTTCCTTTTAAACAAATGTCCGCACAATTGCTATGTTCTAGAGTGATAAAAACCAAACTTCCTTGACGGGTCTCAAACAATCGGGTATAAATTCTAGTTGATTTGAGCTATAGTTAAACCATGGCATAATCAGAAACTAGTGCGTGGCTTCAGTGCCCGCAAGAGGGAAAAGTTTTCTGGTCACGTAATGTGATTTTAGTGGAAAGCATTTTCTTCCCAGTGCTGGCAAGGAATATGAAGGTGATTTTGTCAATCTAGTTTCATTATTATATGATAGATATATGTCTATTTTGAATTCTAGTGAATATTAAGGATTAGTGTTCCACCCTTCTTAAGATATGTAACTTGCACATACAAGAACATTATCGATAATCCATACAGTATTCACTTCCTCAAAAGTGAAATAGATACATTAGAATATGCATATGTAGACGCTTACTTTGAAATCTTCATTTCTATGGTGTTCTACTCAAATTAGTGTTCACTGATCCTAAATTTGGTACAGGCTTTCAACTTTGCGTTCAAAGGTTACTACAAGAGCCTTTTTGCATTTTCAAAAGAGAAAGATGGATACTTAAAATGGTTTGTTGGAAACGTTGCTTCAGGGAGTGCCGCTGGAGCAACTACCTCATTATTTCTGTATCATTTGGATTATGCTCGCACAAGATTAGGCACCGATGCCCGAAGTAATAATGGTCAGCGACAGTTTAGAGGCATGCTGGATGTATATAGTAAAACTCTATCCAGTGATGGAATCGTTGGTTTGTATCGGGGATTCGGGGTTTCCATCTTTGGAATCACTCTGTACCGTGGCATGTATTTTGGGATATATGACACCATGAAGCCTATCGTACTGGTTGGGCCTCTTGAGGTTAGCCAAGTAGCATAGGTTGTTCATTTGTTGCAGAGATTTAAGATGGGAAAATTGCAAAAATGTGTCCTATTATATGACACTTTTGCAAAGGGTGTTGTGCTGTTTGATAATGGCAAAAAGTTATGCGTTGGTTGCATTTTTTTTTTGCAAAATGTGTATTTTTATAAAAATGAAATTTCCCCTGAAACTACAAATTATTATTATTTTATTTTTAAAAAATATTTTAAGTTTTTCTATTTTATCTTCTAACTGAAATTTGTATGATCAAATTTTGTGATTTAATTTTTTACTTATATTACTTTTTAAAGTTAAAATTATATAATAATAATCTTAATTCTTAATTTCAGGGGTAATTTTGTCGTTTTTATAAAATATGCACATTTTGCAAAAAAAATGCAAACAACACATCACCCTTTTGCAAAAAGTGTCATATAATAAGCCACATTTTTGCAATTTTCTCATTTAAGATTTATAATTTAACCAGCACTAGGTATCGAATAAAGAATCTGATTTTTGCAGGGTAATTTCTTTGCTAGTTTCATATTGGGTTGGTGCGTTACGAGTGTTTCCGGGGTATGTGCATACCCGTTTGACACATTGCGACGGAGAATGATGATGACCTCTGGGCAACCCGTCAAGTATCGTAATGGTATGCATGCTTTTGGTGAGATCATTCATGCGGAGGGCTTTAAAGCGCTCTTCCGGGGAGTTTCTGCAAATATTCTCCTTGGTATGGCAGGTGCTGGAGTACTCGCAGGCTACGATCAGCTGCATCGAATTGCGTACCGACAAAGATGATCAGATCACAGGTTTGTATAGACATACATTACATGTGCAGATTTGATTCAAGAATAAATCACAGAAAGAAAGAAATGGTCATCAGCTTCAATATATTTCTTACCTGTACAGTGAAAGTCATACATTGACTTTGTTCAATTTATTATTAATACTGCAGTTGAGATAGGTTTAAACTAGTTGAATCAAACCCATATTTGTTACAGCTTGAGTGAATACCTATTTTTATTTGACTTGTGCTTGTGCTTGAATGAATTTACATGGTTTTAAGCTCGAGTTAGCCTCAGAAACAAATAGTCAAGTTTGCGTGATTCACATTTAACTCTACTTTTATTTTGTTACACATAAGGTAACAAATGTTAAGTCCAAACAGTAAAGCCAAGTAAAAAGTTAAGAATACCCTTCTATGTCTCTAATTTTCAAAAGACTACCCTTTACCCTAATCTTACAACAAATTTTTTGGTTGAACCCGTGCATTTTCCAGTGAAGATTTCCGTTTTGGGTTACACAAACGTAAGATTGACAGGCCAGAGTTTGTGAGATTTTTGGCGAAGGACGGGGCAGTGAGCTACGTGGCCCGATCCTGACCATCCAGATCACCGATGGTGTGTTTGCTGGCTGTTCTGCAAATCACGCCTTGGTTGACGGCTGTGGAACTTCTTTAACACGTTAGCTGAGATGCGTAGGTTTGGAGCTAGGAAGGCTTCGGGAGCTCCTGATTTTGGTTCCCGCCGGCGGGATGGAGGCGTTCAGTGTCTGTCTTGTTCCAGTACGGTAAGAGTCCATCGAATGGTCATGCACCCGAGGAGTTGAATCGAATCCTGGCCATTGGATTTTGTGATCATGATCACAATCAAAATATGTGCAAGCTGTTCATAATAGAAATTTGTAGCAACACATAACAGGGACAATTGATACACAATTAAAACCATGTTTGGTGTTTCACGCACACTCAATTATCCCAAATTTTCTTAGGATACAAAATTCTCAGAATGTGAAATAAAAATGACTTCCTTGATCCAACTGGCTCCAAAGTTTAGCTAGCTGCAGCTGGTACAGAGACTGGCTTAGAGTCTTCAGCTTTTTCGTGTTCTTTGTTGAGTATCTGACATAATCACATACAAAATTCATCAGTATGTAATAAATAATGTATCATGTGTACATAAATCTTACAAGAATATCATACACAAATCACTCGATTGCATGATTTAAATGTAAGAAACCCGGAACTGACTCACAAAATCTGAATATAATGTAACATTGAGCCGACCAAGTCAACGGCTATCGTAAATCCCATCACAAACAGGTTCACTTTCCTTATTAACATAATTTTTGTTTATCGACCCTTGATCATCTGTATTTTGGGTTCATCAGCCCACATTGATTCACTTCATGCATGTTCAATCTAATTTTGTAAAATTATCTAGATGGTTTCCAGAACCTAGAAAATATTCTTACACAGATTTGTGCACACATTGGAAGTGTACTGTATTGCCATGAGCTGTGCTTGATATATATATCCAGAGAACAGCTCGATGGGTATGGAGAGGTTAGTCATCAATATCATACCTTGTTGTTAATCAAGTTGTGCAGAGCAATCACACTTCGGATCAGGGAAGAAAGATATATAACCAGCATCATGTCATTTGTTTTCACTGCACATCACATGACAAACCAGATCAGATCAGCCACAAAAATAAAATAAGAGCATTAACAGATGAGAATGCAGGACTGATTAATATGGAAACTTTGGTTTGTTTACCTGCAAAAGCCTTGATTAACTCAGACACATTGAGATTCGGAAGAAGGTTGAACACATCCTATCAAATTTTAAAAGTGAGCAATATAAGACTCACAATAAAGGGCAGGAAAATTCTTCACATGAACGAGGACATTGATACTCGCTAACTCTCTACTTTTCATGTACATTGAGAAATATCAATAATGGTAGTCTATAGAAATAATTATTCACAAATCAGACTCTAAGCCAGATGCATACAACAATATCGTAAGAAAACACTACCTGCAAATGATACAATATCTCGTGATTTAGTGGAAGCTTCTCATCAATAACAAGGCTGAGATAACTTCGTATTTCTCGAAGCCGTGCATCTAATCCTTTCAAGGCTGCAAGTTTCCCAGTAACCTAAGCATGAATGTCAAATATCAGTATCAAAAACATGTTTTCGAATTTTCGAGGTGTATTCACACATTAATCATTATATTATATTATAGCAAGGACTAAGAGTGAACAGATTACGAGTTATGATAGAGTACCTCTGTTGCAAGTGTACTTATGGTAGTATCCTTCACATCCCTAAGCAAGTGCTCCACACCTATTCAACATGGAGACAATAAGGGGATGAAATAGAAAGATAAAAAAAATGCAGTTTATAGAAAAAAAACACTAATAGAAATTATTATTTTTTTCTCTTGTTATTAGAAACATTATTACATAAGCATACCAATTTCCTCCACTTCATGGGCAGCAATTTCTGAAGGTACATGCACAAAGACTTTTTGGCTTTTCTGAGTTGCATTCTGCAAACATATTTGACCATCAGAATTTGAGTTCCTAACATTCCCCTGTTATGTAACTATCAACTACACCGTTAACGTCGAGTGCTTATGATATACACAACCCTAATATATTCTCACCTCCTTAACTTCTTCAACAGCATAGTATGCCTTGGTCGGAATCCCAAGTTCTTTGGGTTGGACATCGATAATGACCAAAACAGGATTGGGGACATAGCTGCAGGACAAAAAAGAGTCATTACCCCTCCAGAACCAAAACAAAAGAATCACTTTCCACCAGAGCAGAGATAAAATCACCAAAGCAGTTGACATCATCAGCGGTGATTTAACATATTTTAATTTTAGTTGATCATGAATAGATACCAAATCAAACTGCTCAAAGAAATTAAAATGGAGCAAGGAGTTCGTGATCTCACTTGGTAAATAATCCATGGACATCAAGATCATTTTCCCGCAGTTTAGGGCCAGTGCTATACCACCCTACAACATGCTCCTTGGCTGAAAATAATTTGGTCAATTTTATAATACATAGAATGATGGATCAGATAATACCATAAGAAATCAACAATATGGTCTAGAGTGCCAAGATACTGTGAGAAATACCATTTATTCTCTTAAACATGGAGAACATTGCTTCATGATAGTTGTGGTCCAAAAACCAGATGCTAGGATCCTTTTCATCTTCTTCGAATGGCACTGCGATTCAAGTTTCGGACATTACATGGAAGCACCACATTTTAGCAAAGAAAACATAACAGATTCAAGTTTCAGACATTACATGGAAGCACCACATTTTAGCAAAGAAAACATAACAGATGTACAAACACGAGCAAATAATATATTATCTATAACTAACTAGTGAAAAACACCCCACCCATGAGCAAATTTAGGCCCTCAGCTCTCCATATCAAAGTACGGGGATTGTAATATATTTTCCCGACATTTTTCCCGAATAACCAATAAGCAAATTGCAGCACGATCTCTAGCAATTAACATTTACCCATAGTAAAAGAACAACAAATAAGAATAGGGCTCAATAAATTTCCAAGGAACCAACTTAAGCACTTGGAGTCTTGGACTCCATTTACTAATATTATTATGATGTCTCTAATTAAATTCAATAAGCATCCACCATGAAGTTTCAAATCACTAATTCTCAGAATTAAAGCAAAATTTAAGAGTGTCAACAGTCAATTGTGTAATCAATCACAACACCAAACATGAGCTCTAAAAATATCATTCCTATATAGAAACTCCATAAACAAACCTATTTTCCTACAATTAACACATCTAATTACACGGTGAACCACCAATACGATCAATGCCAATTGTAAGAAAAAATTTCTCAAATTTTCCAGGAAAATCATTGAGGCGGAGCATGCAAAACCTAGCTCAGTACAGAAACACAAACAAAATTCAGATCTGAAGAGAGCAAGAGGCAGAGACGAACCAGCGTAGCTGTTGGTGACGTCGACGGAGCCTTTGAAGGAGGAGCCGAGCAAGACGCCGACGACGCGCTTGCGAGTGTCCTTGGCGACTCTGTTGTAGTTGTCGACGATGCTGAGGAGCACCAGAGGGTGCACTATCACCTTCTCTATCGCCCTCGCCGAGATTTGCTGAGTCTTGACCACGTCCATGGCGATCTGGAGCCGAGCTAGCGGTTCAATTCTCCGATCTCTCTCCCTCTCTCTCCTTCCTCGGGAACGAGAAGGTCTGGTTTTTGGTTTTGCTTCTTCTCCAGGAAACCTTGTGTTTCTCTTCTTTGCTGGTAATTGAGATTCTGGTTTTTGTTGTCAAGGTCCGGTTAAATTTGATTGGGCCTTATTACGGGTTCTTTAATGGGCCTTACTTCTCTTGAGTGTGATAGAGATAGTGGGCCGTTCATTTTTGTAAGTGATACATCGGTGTTGTTTTTACTTTAAACCAGTTGGATGACAACTGGGCTGGTTGAGTGAAAATTTGGTGATCTTGTCTTCAATTCTGTCATATTGAAAATAACGGGCTTCTTTCAGTTTCGGAGTATTTCGCCTCTCTATAAGATGATAACAATACAGACTTAGTAATCTTCATCTTGTACTATATCGAATCGGGGATACCAAACTCATGTCGAGTTCAGAATATTTCATTTCTCTATAAAATGATAATGAGACGTATTTAGTAATTCTTATCTTTTATTTAGCAGTATTAGAGACACCGAATTCCTGTCGAGGTTGGCTATTTATTTGGTTTGGCATCAGTCGCCAAATGAAATTTTTCTTAAAATCCTCACATTAAGCATACTTTGTCAGCCAGTGCAATCCAGTTTCGTCGTAGTAGAAGATAAAGGCCAACAAGCAGTTAAGTTCATAACGAAAAAAAAAAGGAAAAATAACTAAGATTTTTATTCCTGATCGGTAAAATTCATATTAAAAAAAGATGGGTAGGAGGCCCTATATATTATGAATAAACAAATATAACCAAATCTTATTATTTTTTTGAACTTTATTAAAGGTATTTTTTTTTAACTAATGTGTCAGGATATTTGGAACAAAGTTCAAAGTCAAGTCCTTACTTTTACCTAAAAAAAATTTACCACTTAACTTCACTTGTGATGATCGTATAAGGGTATTTGATGCAAAAAGAAATAGAGAGTAAAATACAAAAAATACCAATGATATATAAAATCCGTAAAACGAGTTTAAAGGGAAATATTTATATATACTATATATAAAACTTTTTTGTTGGATAGAGATAGAAGGAAATTTCAAATCCAACGGAATATCAAACGAGATCAAAAAATTATATTTCAAATCCACTTATTTACCATTCACGTAGAGAGACGAAATACGCCAAACACAACAAAACTCGGTATCTCAAACCAACGAAGACATGATCTGATTCTCTTTTCAATTAATTTTTTTTACCGGTAAAAAAATAATTCAAAAAAGATATTTAAACACAATCCAATTTTTTTTGTCAAAAATCAAATACCCAAGAGGTGTAGCTAGGGCACGTAAACAGTGTACCCTTCGGTTTGAGGTAAAGTGAACATTGAAACAAGAGAATTCAAAGATTGGGAAGTAGACCCAATACACGAGTCTCTGCCGCCAAAATACATATAATTACAATTTCGAGTACACATTTCTCACAAGGAAAAAAAAAAATTCCCATTCCCAAGCATTTCAAAATCTGGAAAATAAAATCCATCCAAATCCAACCGAGTAAAGAACACAGACATAAAAACAATATTTTCCCTGGATCATACATAGGAGAATGTCCAATGATTTTTATATTTTCCAGAAAGTAACAACATCAGAAACTAAATTTTCTCCCAAAACTATAGTAACATAAATATTTGGGATAATTGTAGCTAGGTATACCTGACTGAAGACGTTTTACACACAAGTCACATAATTTTTTTTTAATCTTATCAGCTCACCTAAAATTCATATTTTTGCACCGCCGGCGGCTTCGTCACTAACTATCTTATGCGACAGGGATCGATGGGAAGAAGACGAATTTTCGAGAGCTCGGGAAAATATTTTGCCGATGTACTGATGTGCAAAAATATGAATTTATGGTGAGATGTCAAGATAAAAAGGTCATGTGATTTATATGTAAACCATATTTGGTTATGTGTACCTATAAGCAATTATCCCTAAATATTTTCTAATTTCTTTTCTGGCTAATGCACCAAAACCTAACACTTATTCTTTTTAGCCCTAACAGTTTCTAGAAGAAGCTTAAACAAAGATCCAATGGTGGATGATCCATCGCATCACCTATGTTGTAAGGGCTCAAAACGCGCAGCCTCAGCTTCTCAGGTTCTGATTCTTCGAACGAGTTTACTGGGAAGAGTTGCAGTGTCTCAATCACTCTCCCCGGCTCCAAACCCGGACTCACCTCTGAAAAATCTGCAGTCATTGAAAAAAATAAGAAATAAAGTTCAATCATATGAATATATATAGATAAGTTTATGTTAGATTTACGTTTTGCTGATGAGTACTTGTCCTGTCTTCGGACAACATCTTTTTCCTCAACAGACACTCTGCGCCGCTTCTGTCTTTCTCTAGCTTTGTGGTTCTGGAACCAGTAGAACACGTTCTTGCTCTCAATCTTACCGTAAAAGCTGAGCTGGTTTGATATCTTCTGGATTTGGTCAGTGCTTGGCGTTCGGAGCCCAGACCTGAACAAGTCAGTTAAAACCTTAACCTGTTCGGTAGTAGGATTCCATCGGCCACACTTAGCACCAGCAGCGCCACGAACACTTCCATTTCCCGCTTTGATGTAAAAGCCTGACATGGCATCGTCCATTTCTTTTCGAGCTTTCTGTGCCTCTGAACTGTCCTTCTGAGCTTCTTCAGTCTGAACTGATCAAAAAGAGACTACCAAACCGTGCGCATATATAATACTGTGAGGGATGAATAGTTTATTGCTAAAGTTTTGTATTTATTGTTTGTTTTATAGCAGAATCAGACATTTGCTTATATCATTCTGCTTTGGTTTTAGGGAAATTGAAATTGGGTTGTACAGATTTGATCATTTTGTTTTGGGGTTGAGAGAGACAAATCGTAAAAGCTGCCACTCTTCAACGTTTCGGTCGGAGAGCAGACAACACGTAAGTTAACTGATTTAGCATAAACTATTCAAACTTATGAATCTATGTTAACATCAAAAGATAGGATTGTGTTTTTCAGTAAAGTGTGCCCATATTTTTATATTCTAATAACAAGGTAGATAAGAACTCTTTAAAGAAAATCGATCAAATCTTTGGCCCCTAAAGTTTTTTACTACAATATGCACTCAATGCCTTAAAATTTGTTTCTAATATTTGAAGCATCCCAAATTACATTAACTCAAATGACTTAAAAATATAACTCTATGAAGTTTTAAGCATCACTGGTCACATGTGGCACTAACAAATAAAAAATAAGGTAGTCTATTACATGAGACTCTTATCATTGTGGGTATGGGCGCAAACAAGCTGAATCAAGCCTAATCTTGTTAGAGCACGGCTTAGAAAAAACTGTTCAACTCGAGCTCGAATGAGCTTTTTTACAAGCTTGAGTTCAACTGGAAAAAAATTAGTCAAACTCGAATTCAGATCATATAGGTTCGACTCATATAGTTTTTACCATATATATTTTAAGAGTTAAAGTTATATTTAAATATGTTAAATAATAAAAAAAAGATAATCAGATAAAGCTTAGACGAGCTGGCTCGGGAGACAATAGAGCCTTAATTAAAGTCTAGCCTGAGTTCAACTCGTTTATTAAACAAGCTCGAATTTGACTTGAGTTTGATTGTTGTAACGAACTCGAACTGAATACTTAACGAATCAAGCTCGAGCATTAAAGGCTCAACTCATTTACCAGTTAGTTGTAGGGATAATGGTAAGTTAAGTTTAGTAAATTATGCAATATTTGATATGGCTTAGTGTGTGGTAATTTTTTATCAGACTACAGTAAGTCCAAGACCACCAGGACAAGTGAGTAATACAAGCTTTTGTTTTTAAAGTAGTGGACATCTGCTAAAGAAAATTATGCATACTTGAGTTCCTAAATAGTATCTTAAAGTGGGTGTTATGGGCAAAACAAAGTGATGTAAGTGAAAGTCAAGATTGGCATTGTCTGATCTTTGTTGGACGATTGTGATCTAACTACTGACATAGATACTGAGCCATGTTGACCATCCACTACAGTCTCAGTCAAATAATGTTGGTCTTAAGGAAGTGCAAACATAAACAAGAAGACAATAAAGGCACACAATTAAGATTAGAGACAGACAGCTAATGACCAACCAAAATGGAAGAAACTTGCCTTTTCTAAGGTCATGTGGCTCAACTTTTGTAACTTCATGCCCTCAGTTCAAGTAGCTTCAACTTTTGATTCATGCTTAGAAATTTGCAATAAAGAAACATGCTACATATCAAACTTAAAAAAAACAATGTTTATTTTGGTTAAAGGTAGATAGTTCAGTTATCAACGAGCAAATAATTGCTTTGTACTTTAAATTTTATGACTGAACTAGGCACATAAAAGCTGAAAGTATGGAATGTTGCAAACATTTAAAGCTCTAGCAACCATAAAATCAGTACAGATGATTAAGTTAGCACAAGAGAGAGTGATAAAATAATATTAAATAAACATATCACATGTATGAATAGCGATCAAATGACTTTACACTAGTAATTGAAATTACATAACATTATACATCATTCAAACCCATAATAAGTATAGAAATCAAGCTAAAATCCGCATATATGTTTTTTTTCCTTCCGGTATTCAAGAAAAACAAAATGGTATGCAAACCCAAAAGTATATTGATGGTAGAAGAGCCGAAAGAGGTTTTTTCTAAGCATGCTTATCCTTTCTCTCAAATTCCTCAATTAAGTTAGGTGGGTTTTTTTCTTGCTCTATTGTTTGTATTTAACCAGAAATAAACTACTTTTCGTTACTTTTAGTTTTTTGTCAAAGAAAGTTCAGGGGCAATTTATTTGGTGCACTTCCTACAGTTCCTGTTGGTGTTTTCCTCCTCGTATCTAGTAGAGAATTTGTGATTCCTTTGTGACTGATATCAAGGTTAAATGGTAATCTTTCAAACTAATCGCTATGAGGCCTAACAGTTGAGTGGTCATTAATTTATTATCAGTGCTTATGTCACGTTTTCTGGTTGGCAAACTAAGTGGTACATCATACGACAAAGCATCATGGTCCACGGAGCAGACCATTTGAAAGTTCCAAATCAACCAAACCACTTCCTATTATAATAAGGTTTGAACTCTATATTAATCTATTATTACCCACCAATTATTAATGACTTACATGATTCCACAAGCCATTGCCTTCGGTTAATTCTTAATTATAATTAGCAGTCTAAGGTTCAATTTTGGACACCATTTGCTCATTTTGTCACTACTAAACACACACTACAGAAGAGCAGAGCAACACAAGCACTAAACAACCCAAATACGTGTTCTCAGAGAACTTTTATCAAACAATTTACATGCATTCCCCAAAACCCCACCAATTATTAATAAATTTATATTTTGATGTTTTAAGCACTAAACAAAGCAAATAAGTGTTCTCAGAGAACTTTCAACAAACACCTTCCGTGCTTTCCTCGATTTCCCCAAATAACCCACTAATCAATAACCAAACATTTGATGTTTTAAGCACTAAACATATCAAATAACTGTTCTCAGAGAACTTCCAACTAACAGTTTACGTGCATTCCTCGAATTCCCCAAAACCCCACTAATCAATAACCAAACATTTGATGTTTTAAGCACTGAGCAAAGCAAATAAGTGTTCTCAGAGGACTTTCAACAAACAGTTTACGTGCGTTCTTAACATTTCCCTAAAAACCCAGTAATCATAACAGAAAAATCCAATCTCAGTGCAACAAAACACAATTCTAATCAAACAATCAACAATCCAAAAAGGGGAAAAAGTCGAAAAACACATACACGAACACGAAGGAGCTCGAATCGAGAAGCGTGAGAGCGATTGAGGGGGCTAGGGCTAGGGTTAGGGTTAGGCACGCGTGAGAGGTGGAATGGATCGTAAGTGGCCGCCATTTCCTGAATCTCCGTGTTTCTGCTTCCACTTTTTTTGTTTCGAAATTGAGAGGAAAGTGGGGACAAAGAGAATGAGGAATTGTTGTCGTCATGAGCGTGACAGACATTCCGGAATGAAGCTCAATCATGGGATTGGGAGTGATCAGCTTTGGCAGTGGAAACCGGTTGGCCCCACTACCTTTTGTCTGTGTTATTATATATTCATTCATGGAGTTTCTATTTAATTGCCATAAATTCAAGATTTCTTTTTTTTTTATTGATGAGAATTCTTTTATTAGTTTTTTTTGCAAGGTGAAATGTATTAGAAAGAAGGACAAACCCAGATTTCAAATACAAAATATTAATGTTTGATACATTGATAAATTGAAGATGAAATAAAAATTGATAATTCAACCAAACAAATAGGAGAAAATCAGAAAATTGGTTCAAAGTGAATTGAAAGAGAACCTGCCGGTCCAAAAGAAACCGGACCGGCCCACATAAACCCTAACATCACGAAAGTGATGTGAGCGAGCCGCCACACCCACGCCGGCAAAGAGAGGCCAGCACCCCATGCTTCACCGTCTGTGGCTCCAGCCCACCCACCGATCTAGAAACTTATCGATATAGCAGCAAAACACCTTCGGCGAGCGAGGAAAGACGATGTCGGCCAACACCGACAACGATGAGAAGAAATTTGCTACAAACTAAATTTGGGTGTCCAAAAGTCTAAACTGTAAAATATGTAATACAAAGTTGTAGAACCATACAAAACGTGTAGTGCACAGTTTTAGAACGTGATGACCCCGTGCAAAAGTTGAAGAACCCTGTAGAATGTGTAGTGCAAACTTGGGGAACGTGATGGACCCCGTAGAACCTTCGATTGTGCGCTGTAAAACTTTGTTGCCACGTGTCACACGCTGAGACAACGCGCGTTCAAATCCGCACGATCAAGCGGTTGTAGAACGTTCTACAATCATATGTAATGAAATGCGCCCCTATTAGTGATAATTGAGTATAGTGACATATGCTTAAATCATTTTTGCTATATATACCTAACATTTTGTTAGGTTGACATGTCACTAAAAAGAATTCCACCTATGTGCACCTAACTAACTGTTAATGATTTTTGTAAAATTTTAGGTGTACTTACGTAAAAAAACAAAAATAAGACTTTTGAGCGACTTGCCAAGTAAAAAAAAGAAGATTAAGTGTATGTATGTGTAAAAGTGGTTTGGCAATTGTATCTAAATGCAATTATCTCTTCTTATTATATGGGTAAGTACAAAGGCATTAAGTAGGAATGACATAGTGGGTTTGGGCGGGTTTAGAAGGGTCATACATAATTCAATAATTATTATATAGATCGGATATGCGATTTTTGAATTTCGGGGAATCATATTCGGAACGAAAGGTATTTGACTGTCTATGATCACGCACGGTTTTTTCAGTTATAATTGGATTGAATTAATTGACTTTTGATCTTCATTTTAAATCCAATTTATGAGTAAAACTAGCATATATATAAGTTATTTTTGAACTAATTACGCAAATTTATTTCACGCAATAGTAAATCATGTAGTTATAACAAGCATACATTTGAAAATGAAAATTATACAAATCAATCAAAAGTTTAGTTTGTAAATATTAAAAAAAGTACAAAAATGTGAGTAGTTGTTTAAATAACATTTAGTTTAGTTCTTTCCAGTTTAATTGTGATTCTAACTCGTAAGAACCAAATCTAACCACAAATGAATGGTTCTCTTAAAATTATATCAAAAATCGAATTATTATTCATGGTTCTCGTTTCTAATTTCTAGATACGCCTCGCTTGGTTTTCTATTTGAGACCAGTTTTGGGTTTAAAGTGAACCCCTGGGGCAGGTGAGTGACTGCCTCTTGAATTTCAAAAAGTTTTGTCATCCCTAATTCATACCAGGGAAAAATCATCTACTATGATGTAAATTAATAACAAACACCAATAATTAGATGCAGCAAATCAACTAAGGGCTGAGAACAAACCTCAACTATCAGACTTATCAAAACAAAGGTTGGGATCTGCATCTCATCCAAGTACTGTTAGATCCTTGTTTATAATTTGTTCATAAATTGTGAAACTGTTACTTGTGAAAGATAAACCCACCACTGAAAAGCATTGAACACCAGCATTCTAAACTCACTAACATGTGGCTTTTGGACAGTAATTGAAGAACTACAAGTGCAGTCTTGGTTAAATTGTATTATAATACCAAAACCCAATTCCAAATCTTGCAAAAATATTACAAAACCCTTCACCAAGAAGGAAATGCTCACATCCCCCAGCCTCTCAGAAATGTACTACTAATTGAAGCCTAAAATTGTCTTCATGCATGGATTGTTCGCATGAGTGATCTTACAAAATCTGGGCAGCTGTGTTCAGCTTCTCTGCTAAGCTGAGTTGTGTCCTTGTGATGCTCGACAAGTAAAGCAAAAGCAAATGGTCCTGCAAGGAAAAAGGAGACAGAGTCAGATAATAATAATCCAAACGAGTATCTCGAGTTTGATACTTATGTATCAGAATTGCATGTACATCTAGAATGTTCCGTGATACACAATGATCATATAGTGACAACATTCGTTCAAGCTACAATAGTCTTTTCCTCGGCTACAATTTTTAATAGGATAGCAAATTTCCCTGGCGAATACATTCTCCAATTCCCTATAATTGTAAGTTACAAGTATTCCACCAATCTTCATTCAACCCTAGTTTATCAAATTATCACAATGTATGATATTTTGAACACTATGAAAAGCATGAAAATTTGAATATAGAGAAAATTGCAAAAGGGTGCCCTATTATATACACTTTTGCAAAAGGGTGCTTCTTTTTTTTTTGCAAAATGTGTATTTTTATAAAAATGACAAAATTGCCCATGAAATTAAGAATTAAAACTTTATAACAGAATTTTAAAAAATAATTTTACCTTAAAAATAGTATGACTAAAAAATTAAATTACAAAATTTGATCATACAAATTTCAGTTAAAATATAAACACAGAAAAACTTTTAAAATATATATTTTTTAACTTAGTTTCAGGGGTTAATTCATCAATTTTATAAATAAAAAAATGCACCTAATTTATCAAATTATGACAACGTATGATATTTTGAACACTGAAAGCACAGAAATTTGAATATGTGTCACCATTTCCGTCCTTTAATTAAAAACAAAATGTAAATTCTTACCTGGACACTGTCATTCACAAGCTTATCAAAAGCTGGAGGTGACACTTTGGGAAGAGAGGCCACAGTATCTGATATGAACCTCCCTATGGTATTATCAGGTGCAACACGCCCTTCCTGAGGCAAAAGGAATGGCAGAGTCGGTCATATGACACAAGATTGGTCGATATTTAAAATTGAGATAAGGTGACAACAATACCACAACATCATCAACATATTTTTGGACATCTTCAATCACTAGCAGTAAGTGTTGCATTGTGGCTTCCATTCCTTCCAAATCATTTGGGAGTTTGTCAACCATTGTTGTTTTCAGGATATCAACTGCAATCAACAATCGGTACTAATTTAGCAAAAAAATAAATACACTAATAGTTAACAGGATAAGAACCAAGTATTGCATCCTGATGGAAATGTACAAGACGACAAGAGAATTTTCAGCTTGAGCAACTCGGTATGTCTGTGTGTATCATGCACATGTGAGAGTGATAGAGAGGATGATGGGCAAAATTAACATAATCAATCTGAAATTTTATGGCAAATACATACATCCAACTCGCTCAGCTTCAACCATGCGAAGATCCAGAGGGATCTCTTGGAATTGGGCAGCAAGTTGTCGTTCACCAAGAGATAAATTGACAGAAACGTAGGCTTTTATGGTGGCGTCTCCGTTTCTAAATGTTGTATCCACTGTCAAGTGAATAGGGTTGGCGACTTCTCTAGAATAGAATTCATGGATCAAGGCGCTGCCCCCAGTAACACCAAAACCGGTAGAATACCTTCCCACATGTACAGAGGCACAAGCAAAACTTGTTAATTAACCCTGATGGAGAAAAATAGCTTCAACTACACAATTTGCTGAATTTACTTGAGAGATTCTTAAAAACTTAATGCAATTTAGCCTGTAACGGAAATAGTTAACCTTCATACATTCAAAAATGCACTAACCAGATGTTACATCACTCAATGGAGAAAAAAATTCACACACCGATGAAAATAGTAGAAATAAAGAATTACCATCCAACAATGACTTCTTTCGGGTTAACTTTTTGGTGGGATACTAACATATTGTGATGGTAGTCAATATCCAAAGCAACCTGCATCAAACATAATAATAAGATGTAATCAGATAACCATTGCAGGGTTCATCAACTTCACCTCTCCTTCACAGAATCAATGTGAACACTGCTCAACGTGGGAGTTTTTGTAACTTGCAAAACCTATCAGAACTACCATCAAAATTTATATGTTTTATGTCATCAAAACAGTTGGGATTCATCTGAATAAGTCAGTAAGTAGTTATCACTATGCACCCAACATTAGCTACCAATTAGAAACACAATGTGCTCGATATCTTTGGCGAGCAGCAACAAAAAGATTTGTAGCTGTAAACAGTTTTTTTATTAAAAAAACATCATCTGAACGACCCATAATCCAGCGATCAGATGTATTAAGATCATTCATCACCTTGCATTTCACTAATTTTATCATTCCAGTAGCGTAACATTAACATTCCATAAAGTTCAATATCAATGTCATTGCCAATACAGAGGCCATAAATCAATCCCCTCCCTCCCTAAGATCTCCAATCCACAAATCAACCAAATTTCAAGAAACATCGACAGTTCAATCTAATCCCAGATTCAAATTCAGCTTCTAAATCACCAAACAAAAAATCAACCGATAAATCGATACCTGCTCAGACGATTCATTGTGAGGAACGGCGTAGGAGTTTCGGATATCGACGGTTCCATCAGGCAAGATCGACCCGAGCAGAGTTCCGATGACGCGCTCGGCCTGGTCAGGGCGACGAACGTAGCAATCGCAGATGTTGAAGATGACCAATGGATGGACCTTGGCGGAGACGCTTGTGGACGAAGGACTGAACTGAAGCACCGTTCGATCGATCGCCGCCATAGCTCGAGCTCGGTTGATCTGATCCACGCAGCGAGCGCTAGGGTTTTGGCGAAGCTCCAGAGACGAATATGTTGTGTGTGAAAAAAGACGATACGTTGCTTGTCCAAATTTGGTTAGATCGGATTGAAAACTTATTTGGGCCTAAAGCCCAATTGGAGCTCTTAGTTACAGGCCTTAAAAATAATAAATATTCTCCTACTGTATCACCCAAATGCTAAGCCCAACTAAGAAACGAAATATAGAGATTCAAGTACTAATTGTGAGCTAACTGAAAAATAATCAGACTATCAAATTTATATTTTTCTACTTTTAATTTTAATAAATAGAGTATTATACGAACACAATCAAAATATGAATTATAATTCCGACCTCCCAAGCCATTCTCTCAATCGTAAATTTATTTCAGTCTCCACCACGAATTGGTCATTTTAAAGTTGACATGGACGCAATGTTAGACGTCAATAGAGGAGTGTGGGGTATGGGGTTTATATGCAGGGGTGAGAGGGACATGCTCTTATATACTTTTTGTCGATGATTCGCGAGGTATTTTTAGCCAGTTGAAGTGAGGTCGTTGGTTGTCGTGAAATTTTATGGTGGGTTGAAAGGAAAGATTGGGGGCATGTGGTGAATGAATCGGATTGTCATAGAGTTGTTTTCGCAGTTTGATTGGAAGTGAGGAGTCGGAACCGGCTTAGCAATATTATCTATGATTGATCTCAATTTAAGACATGTTTCTCTTTGCTTCAATCTTTTTTATTTCTAGAAACTACAACAAGACAATGGATGTGCTAGCCAAGTTTTTTTAATTTTTATGGAGATTTTGTTTTATCAGATCTTGCAGTCACTATTTGGTGTAATGTTATTTAATGTGTTTAATGAATATGAATTTTGTTGAGTTTGAAGTGCTTAAAAGCTTCCAAATTAAGTTTTATTCTTTTTTTTTTAATCTCGCATGGAAAGCATTTGAAATAACTTTTTGGTTTAAATTGTTTTACTCTTTTCACATGTTTGTGTGGGTCTTTTAGAGGTAACCTGAGGCTTAGGACAAATCTACACACGCGCCGCCGCTGTTCGGGCACGGTCCTAGGCTCGGGCTCGGGCTTTGGTAGAACACATGCGGTGCGAGCAAACTTGAGTTTTGTGAAAATAATAAAAATATAATCTCTATCTAATTTTTCAAAGTAAAACCGATTTGTATTTAAATTTGAATATGAGTCAACCCTTAATTTATAGCACGTGTTTGACACTCTGTTTTGTGATTTGTTGGGTGACTCTCGATTGTACGATTTGACAACTTTGGTTCGTTGTTCGTCCAATCAAAGTGACATTTCCTTACAAGTTGATCTCCTTTTCCTCGTTCCAGGATTACGTCTTTCATGTTCCAAATTTTGTGCGCGAGTGGGCGCGCATCAGAGTGACAATCGTGTTAACCTCGGAGGCAACAGGCAAACGATCGCCACACAGTCATACCAGAAAAATTGTTTTCAATGTAGTGGCCACCATACTACGACGCGGTTCCTCATTCTCCTCCAACCTTCCACTTTACTTTTTTTTGCTGATATCGACTTCCAAGTTCCAATAACACCAACAAATTATAAAAGTAAATATTTAGTATGTAAATAACTTAGTATTTCTTACATTCATTAACGTCCTTGGAAATACAGATAAAATTGTACATATTACAATAAATTATTTTATTTTTTATTAAAAAAAATTGTTTAAACCCATTTCAACTTGTCTAGACACGTGAGTATGAAAAGACCCACCTCATTTGTTTAGATTCACCTGACCAACTTAAACTGCCAAATTATATGTAATCATATCAATATTCTAAAATCTCTTTTTTAGACAGCCGCATGAACCAATTTTTAAATTATTAAAAAAGAAATTGATTGCAATCATTTACTATTCACGATAATATATACACACGTAAAATGCAAATTCATATATAATTGTATCAACAGAAACATGGAATTTTTAAGTGTTACATGGGCTATGTGAGCCTTACCTAAAAGGAACATCTAAGAAAAACATGTATACACATTAGAGTCCACATTTGACTTAAAACACTATCTTATTAGGTATAAGCTATAATACGTATACAAACTTTCATTATACTCGTTAATCTCTCAATGTGTTACTTTGAAGTCACATGTGTACCTAACAATCCACCATCCATAAAGGACCGGCCCAAGGAATCTCGAGGCATAAGGTGAAATTTTTGAATGAAGCCCTCTTTTTAAAATCGTTTTAGTATATATAAATACTATTAATCTTTTTCATTATTTTTGTCATTTTCCTAGTATTCATTTTAGATAGATAAAATATTTTAAATATTGACAGTTTTATGTAACTTTTATCTTTAAACGTGGGCTTAATTTTATTTTAACATTTATAAAACTAAATATAGACCCCCATTTTTTTATAATGAAGTGAATTCTTAAATTAAATTTGTTCTTAAATTTTTATTATAAAATTAATAGAAGTCTAAGAAGTAAAACAAAGTTTCAAAATAATTTTATAAACTTTACATGTTAATTTCATTTAAATATGGGCTTAAATTACTTTAATATTAAATATAGGCCCAAATGCTTATTTACAATAAAACTTGAAATTGATATATCAGCTTTATTTTAAACTTAAATTAGGCTCAATATGAATAAGTTTATAATTCTTTAAAGGCCCAAAATAATTTTGGAGACCCTTTTGACTTGGGGGCTTAAGACAAATGTCTCACTTGCCTTATCATTGGGCCAGACCTGCTTCATATTGAGTCTCATCACATCGGGCTAGCTACTTCAAGTCCACAAGAGTCATTTCCATTCTATCGGGACCTCGCCATGAGAGGAAGCGATCATGGTCATGGTCTTACCAGCCAAAGGAATACCCGACCCACTTAAGGTCCAATATGTATATAAACCCTCATTGTACACAGTAATATTTTGATGTGTGATTTTGAACTCATATGTGGACTAACAATCTCACCCTCCACATTGAGTCCCATCACATCGAGTTGGCTCCCCCTTAGTCCAAACTTTATTTGGTCTACTCAATCCCATAATGGTCATTTTCATCATATTTAGACCTCACCATGAGAGGAGTGATCATGGTCATGGTCTTAGTAACCATAGGAATACCCGACCCACATTATCAGGTGAGTCAACCAAACCAAGTCTCTGATACTACTGTTGGGGAGATTCAAGCTTACCTAAGATGAGCACCCAAGAAAAGTCTATACACACATTATATCTCATTTTTGACACAAAAAATTAGTATATTAAATTTAAAATCCAATACGAACATAAACTCGAATACTCATTAATATTTTAATGTAACACTTTGAACTCATACATGACCGTTATGTTTTATACCACCCATGTATAATATTATCAGTGCAGGCATGTCATTGCAACACCCCAATTCATTATAATACACTATGTGTGTTAGTTAAGCCTTATCTCTTGATCATAATATTCTATGACTGGCTTTACATGAATGGATCAGTCTATCAGTACAAAAGCAGTTTAAATTCCTTGTACTTTTAACTTTTTATAATTGAAATTGACATACCAGACTTATCGCATCGCATGAACCAGTGGAGCAGGTAGGTCCGGTATTATTTATTATTATACCTTTTATATGGTTTATTATATCTTTTAAATTTTTGAAAAAATGACAAATTGATACACCCGATAAATTTGGATTCTAGTTTTGGTACACCTAAATTTAAACTTGTCATTTTCGCTCACTCAATTTACCATTTTTTTGTCCCATCTATCAACGGTGTTAAAAAGAATTTATTTATATTTATTTTTTAAAATAATTTTCCAGAAATGACAAAAACCCCCCTCCCTCATTTAAACCCTCTAGTCAAATGACTTATATAACCTTGCTTTATTTTCAAATTTTCAAAAGAAAAAAACCACCCTATCTCAATCATCTGTTTCCCCAATTTACTATTCGGGCGGATAGAAAAATGTTAGTTTTTTTAAATAAATCTAGTTGTTCATATGAAAGTCGAAGAATCATGTGCTAAATCTAGAGGTTAAAGAAGCATCCGAGTTTTTTGATTTAATTATTGAAATAATCCCAATTATTCATATCCATCGAATTGTGGCAAAAAAAAACGTTTGAATCTCATTTTTTGCTTTTTTATTTAGTTTCATATTTAACCATATTTTTTATACGAGAACGTTAGAAATTAAATTCTGAATATTTTGGCATTGGAATCACAATAATCGGAGGTCTGCACTCAGATATATGGCCAATATTCAGTAAAAACAAGACAAAATCGGACCTTTGCCATACCAGGAGGTTGAAGACAGGGCCAATGACGTCGTTCCTTACAATTTTCCCCTTCCAATATTGGTTATATAAAATATGAAGTAAAATTGACCATGTAGTTGCTCTGGTTTTAAAAGTAAAAAATGCTCAATTTACAGTTCGAAATCCCACCTGTAGGTGAGGCAGAGCACGTAAACTCCAAAACGATGTCGTCTCTTACATCTTCAACCTTCAGTTCTGGTAGAGGTTCGAATTTCTCCTTAATTGTTACTGAATAATTACCATAACTTTGAACATAGAACTCCGATTTTAGTGATTTTGAAGCCAAAATGTTCAAAATTAAATCTAGAACGTGTTCGTATAAAAAATATGGTCAAATATGAACTATTGAAACAACCACAAAAATGAGATTCAAATATTTTTGTTTCTAATTTGGATTTTGTTATGAGTAACAAATAATATTTTGAATATAGGTTTGATTGTTGATTTTGTTTGAGTCATACAACTTCGGGCACTCCGTCACTTCCGCTGGAGTAGCCGACATCGCCTTTGTGTCGAAACACGTATGTGCGCGTCACCGTCGGTGTGGTGCCATCAGACCGGTGCCGTTAGACCTGTCGCTCCCGCCGTAGTCGGTGATGATGGAGAAGGTGGAGACCTGATGGATTTAAATATAAAAAAGAAAAAAAAACTGTACAAAGGACATCTCTTAGAAAATTTGAATGACAATAGAGGGTATTTTAGTCATTTTATAATAAAACTAACTATTTTAGTGACGGGATAAAAAATGGCAAATTTAAACTTGGGTGTACCAAAACTAGAAACAATATCTATTGGGTGTATCAATCTGTCATTTCCTCTCAATTTTTTTATGGACAGTGCTGGATAAGAGTTCAAGTACGAATAAAAATTAATTAAACTAATTAATGATTAAAAACAATTGATTGTTTAAAAAAAATTCAGGATTAAACATACTAAAACGGAATATTATATATAATGATTTTAATTTTAATAAGAGATAGGTCAACTTGGTATACTATATTAAATTTATATGTACATAACATAAATTTTGCGTACAACATGACTCAAAACCGCTTGAACATAACATCTTAAAATAATTAAGATAAATTCAACCAAAAATTAGATCAACCATCAACATTTTTTTAAAAGTGAATGTAATTAACCTAACTCTATATTTACATCAATTTAATTATTTATGGACCATTACAAATGGCTAATTGTAGATGAACCCTTATATAGATTCAAATCTTGATTTGAGTGACGAAAAGATTACCACGGCGGAATTAATCTGATTTGACAATTGGTCAAACAGATTCGATAAAACAGTTTACTCGAAACTTCTTAATATTTTTGTTAATCAAGCTTGTTTCTAAGTGAAATATTAACACAATGCTCATGATGGATTTGGCTATTATTATTTTTTAAGTATATTTTACAGAGCATTCGAAAATGATCGAAAAGCTGTCCAGAAAAATTCTGCACTGTCGACGTTTATGTTTGGCTCGGAACGAATCACTTCTGGTCAGAATCAAGTTTTGACCAAAACTACAAAATTGTAGAGAACAAAAAGAAGAATCCAACGAAATTAAATTCGGAATTTTTGGATATTTGTAGCCCCCACTACACCCTCCGTACAGTAACGTTACTGAAAGTGACAAGATGAAATTTTATTGATTAATCATTTCTTATAAGTTTGATTATTAATTATGGATTAATGTGTTGTCTAATAAAATTATGTCTACATGTTTTGTGTGGAAGTTCAGATACGATGAACAGATAAATACATACTTGGAATCATCTTGGTAAGGTCTCAACGGGAATTACGTGCAATCATATGAATGACTTATGATCAGGAGATGATCAATTGGTTGAAGATGATAAGGTGGGTTTTAATCAGTGATTGATTACATATGTGTATATATATTGAATTGTGTTTCATATATGTACATAAACATGT
>JAYMTP010001526.1:0-23659 GCA_036897365.1 Geranium brycei | reverse complement strand
CGGTGAATTGGCGGTCGATGGGTTTGAGGGGAGCGACGGGGGTGTCGCGGAGTACGCTCCGTTCCTGCGTTCCCAAGGGAGTCTCGCGATTCATGCTGGTATGGATTCGTTTTCGAGATCTTGTTTGTTCCTTTTGCTTGATTGCATTTCGTTTCCAATTCGAAGAGCTTGTAGATTGATGGGTATTTGAACCTATTTGGAGAGGTGAAGAAATGAGCTTGCTTGGTTGATTGATGTTGGTTTTTTTTCGAGATCTTGTTTGTCCCTTTTGCTTAATTACATTTCAAATTTGAAGAGCTTGGCCTGTATATGCATGTACTGATGTGTAGATTGATGGGTATTTGAAGCTATTTGAGGAGCTGAAGAAATGAGCTTGCTTGGTTGATTGATGTTGGTTTGTGGTTGATTGGTAATGTGCAGGTGAGCGATTGGGTCGTGGCATAGTTACTGACGCAATCACTACACCTGTTGTGAATACCTCTGCCTACTTCTTCAAGAAAACTGCAGACCTCATTGATTTCAAGGTATACGATATTGTACATAAATGGCACTAGTTAATTGACCCTTTTGAGGATTTTGTATATTGCATCGAGGTTTAATGGGTTGGTTGGTTGGTTTGTGTATTGTATAGCTTATAGGGGTTGATGCTGGATATTTGTTCATTGGATTGAAGCTTTCTGATATTTTTTGTAGGAGAAACGCAGTGCGAGTTTCGAATATGGGCGATATGGGAACCCGACAACAGTGGTTGTGGAGGAGAAGATTAGGTGTGCATTTGATACCCTTTTGTTTTCTGATCTTACATGTTTCGGCTTGTAATGAGGCTGACATTACCTTTGTCTTTCCTGTAGTGCGCTTGAGGGAGCGGAATCAACTCTGATAATGGCGTCTGGCATGTGTGCGAGTACTGTCATGCTGATGGCTTTGGTCCCTGCTGGTGGGCATCTTGTGACAACAACAGATTGCTATAGAAAAACTAGGATCTTCATTGAGACTATTCTCCCCAAAATGGGTATCAAGGTACAAATTCATCTTTATGCCAGGGCATCCAGTTGCATTAATGTGTTGGGCATGTGGAACATCTTTTAAACCACCGACGTTCTAACAAGAGACTAATTTGAGATTCTCATTCTAAAGGAGTGTGCTCTGCCTGCATACTAAGATATTATAGGAATTTTTCTATGAGGAAATCTTGCATATGTAATTATGTCTCAACATTAGTAGGTTGATTCATCTCTATTGTTCTTTTATATATAATTTTTGTACTCATCTTTGATAAGAATATAATATCCGAATCTGGTATATGGAATAGTTTATCAGATTGCACTCATTTTCTCTTTATGAGTTAATGCTGCAGCTGGGCTCTACTTTACTGTGTAATGTATTATCGTGTTCTTGATTCAAATCATCCATAACTATGCAGGCCACAGTGATTGACCCTGCGGACATTAAAGGCCTGGAAACTGCCTTGAACGAGAACAATGTAAGTCGTTTTTTCCAGGTCCGATTCGTAAAAGTCCTTTGGATGTGTCAGGTCATCCTAATTCAAGTTTTGTTATCATACCTTGCAGGTGTCTCTTTTCTTCACGGAGTCTCCAACCAATCCATTTCTCAGATGCGTTGATATTGAACTGGTCTCTAAGCTTTGCCACCAAAAAGGTGCATTGGTCTGCATAGATGGTACCTTTGCAACACCTCTCAACCAGAAGGCACTTGCCCTTGGGGCAGACCTTATTCTGCACTCTGCAACAAAATTCATAGGAGGTCACAATGATGTATGTTAGCTTCTGTTGGTCAACCTTGTTACTTTAAGCTTATTTTCATTCAGGCGACCTTTAAGAACCATGATTACTGGTACAGGTCCTCGCTGGTTGCATCAGTGGGCGTGATGAGCTGATTTCTACAATTCGTACTTTGCATCATATATTGGGTGGTGCTCTCAACCCGGTATGTTGTCTTTAATTAAGCATTCTTGTTGGTTTGTAACATGTGTTAAAAATTTTATCACCTTATCTAGTTGTATATGCCACTGTGTGGGTTACACTTATTGTCTCAAATATATTAGGAGTTCAAGTCCCAATCAATTACCTCGTTAATGTGCTGAACATGATGGTTAGATATTGCTTGCGTTTTCATGAGTGCATCTGTTCTTGTTCTCTCTTTCACATTCAACATCGTTTGAGCTAAGATCACAACACTATCACTTAATTACTTTGACTTATTTTTTGAGCAGAATGCCGCATACTTGATCATCCGAGGCATGAAGACATTGCATCTTCGTGTACAGCAGCAAAATTCAACAGCAATGAGGATGGCCGAAATTTTAGAGGCACATCCCAAGGTATGAAGAGCATAGATGTATTTTTTCATATGCACTTCTTTTCCAATATATATCAGAAAGACGACGTCACTTTGCTTGAATCACTAACTCATATCAACATAACAATTATTAGCTTTCTATGTATCTCTGTCTCAAGGGAACCACTCCAATATTTAGGCATTGTTCTATACAGTCCTTCTGCCTATAGTTCCTTCAGGCATCATTTCCATTGGCACTGTTACCACCTAATTTGAAGATCTAGTAAATTTTAAATGTGGGTGTTAACCTTCACCAGTACTATTGTCATAGTCATAAGCATAAGTAGTTATCCAATTTAACGGTCTATAATTTCATTGGGTGTACTGTCACAACTGCTGCCCTACTATCCTGCACTGTTGTCATGATTTCCATTGCCATGGCATCAATATGAATCTGTTGCTCTCCTATTATGGAGTACTTCCTCGAGCTTGCTCACACCTGTTGTCAGTTATTCTTAATATTTCTGCCTAGTTGCTGCGAGCCTGCCCCTTTGATGACTGTAATCATGCTACCTAGATTAAGTAAGCACATTCACCTTTCCGTCTTCATATGACAAGTTGCCAAGCCCGCTTGCCTCACCTCTCCACTGCTACTCATGACCCATGCGTGTTTAGCCTGTTCCTCCTATTGGAGAACCTTCCTGAGTTGAACTAATATTCAGAAAGAAATCATCAAAGCTGAAATCTCCTTCCTTTGAAATAGTGTATCAAGTTTGATGCTTTCCATAGTAAGGTATAACTCAACCGAGGTTTACTATCTGTCAACTAGACCTATCCGGCCAGGAAATGTACCCTTCTCCATGACAGGGTATATTGCCTTCATCTTGAATACCTTCATTGTTAGCACTAAATGCATATAAACTATAAAAAGCATTGTTAGCACTTAATGCTTAGTGCTTTGTGCATCTACTGGATTTTTTGTTCTTTATTCAGTCAGAATCTTGATCGAGTAGCTCTATTGGGTATATGTCGATTTTGGTGCCTTCGGGGATCTTTCAGACAAATCATATTCTTGATCAGTGCACATAATTTTATGAAGTCTTGCCTTCTAAGTCATTATGGGATTGTACTATTTATTATTGTCAGAAGGATTGAAAGACAAATATAATTTTTGTTTGAGCTAGATACATTTTTCTAAACCCTGAGATCAACCATCATGTAATGTACCCATGAGAACTGAAGTAGCATATGAATTGCAGGTGAAGCACGTCTATTATCCAGGCTTGCCGAGTCATCCTGAACATCACATTGCCAAGCGCCAAATGACCGGCTTTGGTGGTGTTGTCAGTTTTGAGGTGAGGATTGCCGATGCTATGGCTCATCAAATGTGATTATGACTTCTCCATTTTTCATGTTATTGTTGCGCTTTCATTGTATGATTGATTAGAGCTTGTTGCTATCTGGCTGTGTAGGTTGATGGAGACTTGACAACCACCATAAAGTTTATAGATGCCTTGAAAATCCCATATATCGCTCCATCTTTTGGTGGCTGTGAAAGCATTGTGGACCAGCCTGCAATTATGTCTTACTGGTATGTTCATAATCCCCTATTATACGGTTCCATGAATTTAGTTATATAGTTAGTGGTAACAGATTAGAAAACTTTTGTAAGGGTTTTGAACTTGAGACCACCATTTGATGCAGTAACGAATTAGCACTTAAACTAATCATTAGGATTATTATTAGGGTTTTTAACTGTTGAGTTCTTTGCCTCGGTGATACACTTACATATTTAATGATCTGGGAACAGGGATCTTCCCCGATCGGAGAGAGAGAAGTATGGGATTAAGGACAACTTGGTTCGGTTCAGCTTTGGCGTTGAAGATTTCCAAGATGTGAAAGCTGATGTGCTGCAAGCTCTGGAGGCCATGTAGGGAGGGCGTGCATTTTTGTTTATTTATCATTTCATTTCAATTGTACTGTTGAGACTTGAGTTGTTTTTTTTTATTCTCTTCAGGTGTTGTGTTTGAATCCAAATTGAGACTTTTGCTATCAGTTTCTTTTCCTTTGAGCTGATTTTAGCTGTGTAATGAAAGATGCTATCATTTTCTTGTAGCAATTTGTTTATTCTAAACGATCGATAATGGTATTTATGTGTCACAACAGTTGAAAATACATGAAAGTCAAAGGTTATTCTAAACTGGTGAGGGTGTGAGAAAGAGAACAATTTGAAAAGGTAGGTGATAATTTAATATAATATTTTTATGAGTAACGACTTGTGAAAATAATAAATAATATATTTAACATTTTTGGAACCAAAATAAATTTTATTAAAAAATTTGAACTAATATATTAATAATCAAAATTCAAATTAAGATTATTAATATGGTATAGTGTAAATCTCATCTGTAAAGAAGTGGAGAGCCCACGCTTGCATTGAACTCGCTTTCCATTGCATTCTATTACAAGTTGATCACATTACAAATAATGTGCAAATAAATCAGATGGTGCAAATGACATAATCTAAAAACTTCTTAAATGTGTGAACAACAACGCGCAATGAATATGTGGTCTTAGGAGAATCTAACAAATTTCACTTAAACACATGCATGACCATTTACTGACCAACCAAAATTCGTCTCATAAGCCTTCACTAAATAGGGTGAAAATCATAAAATATACCCGATTTAAGTATTGTTCAGTATCTACAATTATAAAAATTTAAATCAAAGTCATTCATTGCTAAATTGCAACCCCATTATCACAATAACTTCATTCTTGCATTTCGCAAACTAGGTTTTCAGGAATTAATGAATGCTACAAGACATGTGGTTAAGGAAACGAATCATGAGTAGAGCAACTCCTAAAGATCGCCCTCGAAGCCATGGAATTGAGATGCATCAAAGGTTTGTACGTGTTTGGTTGTTGAGAAAGTGAGGGAACAAGAGTGAAATTTTACGTGGCTTCCTTAAGCCCCTTAGGGTTTGTGTGCACTTAGGGTATGGAGGAGCTCACACTTAACGTTTAAGGTGATAATCTATAGATTGGGCAAAAATAGAACCATGAAATTAGAACCATGAAGATCGGGTATGCTCCTCCAAGCTCTCTCTCTCTCTCTCGTCATCATCCAATTGTTTTTTATGAAGTCATCCAACGGTTTCTAAAACTTTAATCTATCACAAAATCCTCTTATTACATACTTGTATATTTTGGAGCCTTAAATGGTGGCTTCACTCGATTAATGGTAGGAACGCTCCTGTGCTTTAAAGAGCTAAAAGATTTCTAATATATTTCATGTGGTTAATGGATAATCTTGTTAGATATGTTGTTATTCCTTAAACGCAACATGCGATATAAAGAAGATAGAACCAGACGAACATATGAAATAAAATAATTTTATTTATTGAACACCTCAACAAAGATACAAATAACTATCACTTGATCACTTGACCTGTGATTCGGTATTGGACAGATGAAGGAGGAAAAGATTATCGTCGAGACACGGTAATCCGCTTTCCTTATGACAATATTGACCCCGTATGGACAAATTGCTTACAGGATACAACGACGATCGGCTAGAGAGAATCAGGGAAGAACGAACTAGAGAGAGATGGTGGGCTAGGGTAATTTTCGTCTCTACAGAAACTATGTATTTATAGGCTAAGGGAAAATCGAAACCTAAATGGGAAAAGGGAAACCGACCCACCAATTTTCTGCAGCATTCGCGTCCCGCACGTCGTGCGGGCGCACCCAATGTTCAAGCCGGTGCCCGCTCGTTGACCCAATTATTTGACCTAATGTTGCGTGTTTAAGTTTTGTTGCATGCCATTAAGCTTACTTTCAGGGACTACAATGTGAGTATGATGTTTTCTATGGATGGTTTATGAGATATTGGTGCTTATACCGCCCGCCTGGCGCCTAGTATTTTTTAGGATACTAATGATCTCTTTTGTTTATACCGCCCGATTAGCGCCTATCGTATTTTTGTAGTAGGTTCGGGACGAATATGTGGTGACTCGTCATCACCATACATTTAAAAAATAATAATGACGTATTTTATAATATAAGTAACCCTAATCCTTGCACATGAATTTACCATAGTACTAACAACCTTAGATGTGTTTGGCTTAATATTACTAAGCTAATGGTTTTTTGTTTGTTTTCTCCATCATCAATCTTAAATCATTAACCCTAATGTTTTCTTAGATTTTTTTGCATCATCAATCTTTAAATTACCTTGACGGAATCACTAGATGGTACATTATGTTTTTGTATCTCCTTTCCAACCATATTAGAATTCAAATTAAGAATTTTGGTGTTCCATTTTTGTAAAGTGTGGCTACTCCGCGTTTGGCTTTTTTACGTTGGACTCGGTGGAAAGCTCGAAACGCTCAGGTTTCTTACGCAACTCTTGGTTCTCACTTGAATGCATCCCTATATATATATAGCACACGGAGAGTTTTTATGCAAATTTACCTTATTATTATGCTAACCTTTCTACTGTTTCTGACAGTTATTTAGCATTGAAAAATGATATGGATTTCAGGTCTGTGATCCAAAATTATTATTGCTTTGTTAAATGTTGATTCTTGTATCTAATTTTTCTCGTTGGGAGAGAGCGAGATTCTTATGTATGTTATTTCCTTCCTTTTGATAATTTTATAGTCTGTTTGCTTTTGCCATCGTACTTACTAGAGACGAGAACCCCCACCCCAAAATAAACTAACGGGTATTTTTGTAGTAAGGTCGGGACGGGTATGTTGTGACTCGTCATCACCATGTACCCGATCTATTTAAAAAAATAATAATGATGTATTTTATAATATTAAGTAAAAAATAACCCGCGATGGTTGCTGAAGAAATATGAATATTTTTGTGATTTTGGTTATGAAATGGTGTTGTGATTGTTACAATATTAAGTTGCTTGATTTATTGGTCGGTGAATGAGATAATAGAATTGTTGATTTATATACTTGGGGCAGGGCGGGTATCACTAAAACTGTCTGAAACCGTTCGGTTGCTAACCCTAATCCTTGCACATGACTTTACCATAAGTACTAACAACTTAGATGTGTTTGGTTTAATTTTTACAAAAAAATGAGTATTACTAAGCTAATGTTTTTTTTTCCGCATCATCAATCTTAAATCATTAACGTTTTCTTAGATTTTTTTTTTGTATCATCAATCTTAAATCATTATTGGTGTTGGAATTTGTAGGCTGCCCAAATGAAGGAATACAAGTGGACCGCCAAGTTTGTTGAGATGTTTCCTCCAAAGAGCGATAAATATTTCTAATATATCTCATGAATGTAAATTTTGTTCTATCACTTATTGGTTATTTGAAGAAGCTCGAGCGATCCTCATCAAGCTCGTCTCGTCCATAAGATAACCATCAAACAAACCACCATTTTATATCGATCGACAATATATGCATTAAAATAAGAAATAAGTATATTGTAAGAAAGGTACGATAATAAATACTTTTTACAACAAGACTTGTAAATAATTCACGGCGCATCCTCTCTCATCTTCCGGTTCCCTCCCAACTTTGTGCGGCGTATCCCTCAACGGTCATTTTCAAGACGCTATAGATTCATTTTCATTTTTAAGATCTTGCAATCATTTTCTTACAGCAATTTGTTTTTTTCTAAACGAATGAATTTTTTGGTGTTTGTGTCATCGGTTAAAAATACAGGTAAGTCTCAAGGGTTATATCATTTCACTACAGTGAATTCAAAATTTTACTTTTGACGCCACATAAATACGGACTTAAGTGTCACTATTCATAACATAAGTTTGTGATGTATTTTTGAAATGAGGGGGAGGGAGAGGAGACGAGGATTGATTAGTAAACTTTTGTGCGTTTGTGACGTATTTTTGAAATGAGTTCAATGACATATTTTTGAAATTTTGAATAATATTTGAGGGTAATTGGTTAAAAAATTATCTTAATTTTAAATAAACGGAAAATATAAGTATGGATGCTTATAATAAACCGAAAAATCGCACCACCCGCAAAACCGACCAAACCAATCATCATGGTTGATGAACAGTGGATAATTTGTGTGGTTGAGGTTTTAATTTGAAAAAAAACAGTATAAGTTGGTCTGGTTGACTTTTTGTAATGTTAAAACCGCCCATTAACCACAAAACCGGAACTACACATGACTTCACACACGCACGTGACTTCGTCTTACGTACGTGGCTCATGATTTCAATCCCACATTTTCCTCCTCTACTTCCGCATTTTTCCATTATCAGGTTGTGACCAGATTTGAGAATTTTTATCCCCCTCTGATCACTCCTTTTTTGGCCGATAAAAAGAATTTAAAAATAACGTTTTCAATATTTTAATTGTTTTTGCTTAGAAAATGATAATAAATTCATTTGGGCTTGAGAGTGGTTCACGCGAGAAATTCATTGCTCACGATTGATGCGGTGAAAACCACAAACCGCCCGACAAATCGAGCAGATTATAATCAATAATTTATTCTAATTACCGATACGGTTTGGTTTTTGGATATTTGAGTGATTGTGGTTAATCGACCATGATCACCCGCAATTATAGTTATATACGAGGGAAAAATCTCGAGTAAATCAAATGTAATTACTTGAGATATTTTAAATGAAAAATACATTCCCAAATCAGGTCTGTGATCCAAAATTATTACTATTACTATTGTTGTTGCTTTGTTACATGTTGATTCTCTGTATGTATCTAATCTCATGTGGTTATGGATAATCTATAATATCTCTAATCATGTAATGACTTTCTTGGTTGATACCAATGTCTGTGTTCTGTGTTTTAGATCTATAATATCTCATGTGGTTACTGCTGCAAGCCTACTTTAACAAAATTGTTGACCTCATTGATTTCAAGGTATATACAATATTGTACATAAATGGCATTAGTTAATTGACCCTTTTGAGCGCTTTTCCACATAGGCCACCTAGAGGAATTTTCCTCACACAGACATGTTTTTGATTTATTTATTTAAAATTTTGAGAAATGATCAAAATATTCTTAAATTTGTTATTATTTTAAAATTCAATCTGGTTTGACCGGAAGGAGACTCGGTCTATTGCAAACTGGTTCAATTTCGGTCTTCCACGAAGACATCCATTCTCGATTATGGCATCGACCAAGGTTCAACAGAAAACTTTAACCAGATTATATATTTGCATAAATTTATGGTATCTAGAGACTCACAAACTAATTAAGTCCATGTATGTCTATCGCGGTCCCTATTTATACAACTATGCTATAGTGAGTCCTTATTTATGCATACTCACAGTAGAAGTCAGCATAAATGTGATTATCATTATAATTTTTTTTAAATCTATTCATATTTTTCTGAAATGTTAATTTTTCCTTCAAAATAAAAAATATATATAGAGATATGTGTCTCATATTCGACGGTTTGGCTTTGACGGTGATGAAAAGATGTAGACTCCTCGGAGACGAGTCGTCGGCGAGAAGGATACTAACCTAAGATGAGTCGACGTCTAGAAGGAGACGAGAATCCGCCGGGAAGAGTCAAAGATGAGGATGAAGAACCCAATGATAAATATCATTAGGTAATAATTTTGGGGCTTTAAGGTTATTGAGTTGGAGTTGCTCTTAATGGGACCTATATGTCATTTTCCTTATTTTAAATAAAAAAACGTGGTCCAGTTCTGGCCGGTTCCAGACCCGTGCACAATCCTAAATGACATTGACAATTAATTTATGTGAACAATTTTAGGGGTTTGGGTTAATTAGGTAATAATTTTGGGATTTTAATGTCATTTTCCTAGAGTAAATTGCAAAAAATTCATTTAAATTAGGTAATAATTTTTGCTTATACAAGGGGTGGTGCTATGCACTTTGTTAATGACAAAAACTTTAATTTTTTTATACAAAATGTGTATATTTACATAAAAATAACAAAAATGCCCATGAAATTTTAAGAATAAACTTTTGACTTTTATAATACAAATTTTAGTTAAAACTTCCAGTGATCATTGTTGATTTGGTAGTCCATTCAACATTTGATATCAGTTTTATGCTTCGTCCCTCTCCAGGCAGTCGTATTTCTTTCGGTAGATATTCTCTGAAAACCAAAAATGTAGCAGTAAATTAAAATTACTAGATGGGCATAATAGTGCAGATAACGAGACAAGAACACCCAATACCATATAAAAACATTCAACAATAAGTTTGAAAATGCATAACACAATCCACAAAAGTCTGAAGCACACACAGCACACTGGCTTATAGTTATAGGGCTAAACATAGTTTAGAAACAAGATCATGCCTTCCTTTATTTAGTAGCTATATGAGGCATTGATTTGCTTTTGCTTGCTTGCTCGCTCCTCATTCATCATCATAGCTCTTGCGGTGGTGGTGATGGTGGCGATGTTTCTTCTTCTCATCATCAGAATCGTCACCTCCCTGCAAATTTCATGTATAAGACGATCAATACAGAGGAACCGAGTATTATTATGAACAAACAAGTTCACACATTCTTCTTCCTATCATGAATGCTAGTAATCTTCAGATGCATAACGACGATCAGGCAAGGGCACAACACAATCATGGCAACGTGCTACTTTCAGAAATGAAAGACTCGCCAAGATGTATACAAATACTAAATAACTACATACATGTTACATCAACTGATATAATTTAGCATTACAGGTAATTTTAGTCCTTTTATGTTTGAGAGAGTACTCATTACAGTCCTCAAAGATTTACTTAACCAAACAGACTTTCAAGCTAGTATATGAGTGAAGTTCATGGTAGAAAAAT
This sequence comes from Geranium brycei, assembly GCA_036897365.1. Lineage (NCBI taxonomy): Eukaryota > Viridiplantae > Streptophyta > Magnoliopsida > Geraniales > Geraniaceae > Geranium > Geranium brycei. The sequence goes on along the minus strand of JAYMTP010001526.1, from coordinate 12,570 downwards.
AATTCAAATAAATTTGGTTCCTTGAATTAATAAATTGCTTGACTGTTTGTTTCAAAGCAGCTACATAAATTTTCTCATCAGAGTGTATTCTTTTGTAAAATCAGTTCTAACTAAACACGAATGCATTATACTCAAAGCTAGAGCTAGTTGCTCAAGAATGATCATACAGTTTAATCAAGCAATCATAATATATGTCTAGAGATAGCAATCATACAGTATAAACAAGTATTTGTAGTCTAGAGATACAATCCTAATAGTCAATTAACTTACTAAACCTCCGATTCCAACACCATTTTCAGTTCAGAGAACAAAAGCTGACATTTTTTTGCTTGATCAAACAAGTTTGCATCAAAATATATGTTCATAACTGCAAATTAAGAAGCAAAGACAACAATCATAATGTATACCAAACAAAAAGGGACTGTGCCACGCTTACGTATTTCTTGCGACGATTATCATCATCTTCATCACCACCAGGCCTCTCGTATCCATAGCTAGGCTTCACATACTCACTTCTCTCTCCATAGCCTCCCTCCCCGTAGCTCGGCTTCCCATACCCAGATCCATATTCCTCCGGCTCCGGCCTACGGCCATACCCCGATCCAAATTCCTCCGGCTCCGGCCTACGGCCATACCCAGATCCAAACTCCTCCGGCTCCGGCCTATGGCCATACCCCGATCCAAATTCCTCCGGCTCTGGCCTACGGCCATACCCCGATCCAAATTCCTCCGGCTCTGGCCTACGGCCATACCCAGATCCAAATTCTTCCTGCTCTGGCCTACGGCCATACCCAGATCCAAATTCCTCCGGTTCCGGCCTCTGGCCATACCCAGATCCAAATTCCTCCGGTTCCGGCCTCTGGCCATAACCAGATCCAAATTCCTCCGGCCTCCGGCCATACCCGGATCCAAATTCCTCCGGTTCTGGCCTCCTTCCAGATCCAAATTCCTCCGATTCGGGCTTTCGACCATACCCAGATCCAAACTCCTCCGATTCTGGCTTCCGCCCATACCCAGAATCGCCGCCACCGGCTCCATAATCAGATCCACCATAGCCAGGCTGAAACCCATAAGCCGGCTGTGGCTCCTCTCCATACCCAGGCCGATTCATCCCAGGCTGAAACCCATACGCGGGCTTGGGCTCGCCGCGGCGGGCGTAGCTGCTGTACTCGGTGGCGAGGGCCTCCTCGCCGTAGGCGGAGGGCTCGGCGTAGGAGGTGTACTCGGGGCGCTCGTAGTCGAAGTCGCCGGACCTCGAGGAGCTCGCGTAGCAGGTCTCCTCCGAGGGAGCGAGCGCGCGGCCGTACGTGGCGGCGATGTCGTACCCGCCGCCGTAAGGGGTCGAGTCGTACTCGTCGAAGTCGTCGACCTCGTCCTCGCCGTCCCTCGAGTAGTAAGGCATTTTCTTGTGGGTGGTTTTGTGCTTCTCTGAGACGAAATTGGAAGTGACGATGAAGAAAAATCGAGTCTTGATTTTGACCTTTGAACAAACTGCGCGTGACTTCCTCTACGACGCCGTTTTCGATGGTGTCGAGGTGGATTGTGTTGTGACGTAACTCGAATGTGGATTTGGGGGCCCAGATGTAGAATACATCACGTGGCCCACGCATTATGTTGATGGGCCCTAGAGGTAGGGGCCCATAAGAAACGGATCAAACCATGTGTTAACCATTCATACCTTATTTTCGAACTGATCATGCCAATTTGTTCATTTCGACCTTGTTCGATTTCTAGTTAGAATTAAACATTACAAAAATATAAGACATTTGAATTCTTTTTATCACTAATATTAATCTATAGACTAAATTTATAAATATACATTCAAAATTGAAAGTTATATTTTTATAGTTACTGATCATTTTGTTCTTTCTTTTTAGTTAATCGTCAAATTTAATTTATAAGAACCATATTTGAGCCGTAATAATTGATCAGTTTCATGTACAACTAAAAGCGAATTAGTATACATGATTTTCATTTTGTCACAATTCTACCTAGTTCTCTGTCTGAGGCCGATTCTCGATTCAAAAAAACAACCATGTAAAGAAATGATATGTTCGTGAAGAAAGTCCGACAAACATCGAGTTGGGACGCATCGGTAATTAGATTGGATCCGACCTAATTTTGCTCTCCTCCATTAAGAAGGCATGATAGATCCATCATCCATAAACACAGCAATTAAATAATTAATCAAGTCAACTAATCAACACTACACTTCCTTGAGAATTAAGCCAAGAAGATTCATTGACCCATAACCAAGGCGCCAAAACAGCAGTGGCAGTTTCGTAATTTCCCCAACCAATTCAATTCCGTTAAAATCCAGTTAAAGCCAAACACAAAACACCTCACTCTCATTTTCACTCCCTCGCTCTCTGCAACTCCTCCTCATCGCCGTCGCCGATCCATCTTCTCCGGCGAGTCTCCGTCGATCCCGAGAGCTTCGATCATGATCCTCTCGGCTCTGCTGACCTCCGTCGGGATCAACCTGGGGCTGTGCTTCCTCTTCCTCGCGCTCTACTCGGTCCTCAGGAAGCAGCCGGGGAACGTTGCGGTGTACGCGCCGCGGCGGCTCGTGGCGGAGGAGAAGGCGCGGCGGCGACGAGACGACGATTTCAACCTGGAGAGGCTGTTGCCGTCGACCGGATGGGTGAAGCGGGCGTGGCTCCCCACGGAAGCTCAGATCCTCGAGACCCTTGGCCTCGACGCGGTCGTCTTCACGCGGATCTTCACTTTCAGGTCGGTTTTTGGGAAATTCGAATTTGTTTTTCGCTTATTCGGTAAATTTTCTCAACGATATAGAGCTACAAACCATGCAATGTTGAAAAACCATGTAGAATATGTAGGGCAATATTCTGGAACATGATGGACCTGTCGAAAATTGAAGTCAGGTAAAACATGATGGACCCTGTCACGTGTCGCACGCTGAGACAACGCGCGTTTTAGATCCGACGGTTCTACATGGTTTGGACGTTTGGATGTTATATATAAGTTTGTAGCCGAGTGTGCCCCTTTGGTCTAAATTTGAATATCTGTATTTGTGCAGCCATAATGTGATTAAATTTCAACGGAGTTTGAGCCTTGACTGTCGTATTAACAGTGTTGTAAAAAATGCTAAGCACTAGTAAGGTGGAGAGAGCATTATAGGGATTAATCGAGAATTAATAGATGATTAAGGAGATTGATAAGAGATCGATCCGCATTTAATCTGACAAGTTGGAGATTTTTAGAATATTTGGGATTAGTGCGGCCAATAATATTATTTTATCCGGGAATCTAGGGCGGTGAAGTTGGCCTGATCCTGATCCGATCTTAAGGATTTCATTATGAGAGTTAATTTGGGGACAGATGGGTTAAGGCTCAGTGACGTGTAGTTAACCTTATTTTGGCTCACACAGACAGAGATGGGTTAAGACTTACTGGGATTAGTCCGAGGATATGTTATTCCTGTTGAAAGATTCATCACGATAACATTATCAACAAAATCGGCGAATTGGGATGCTCTTTTTCGAAGGTCTTGTCACGACAAAGCTAGACAATCTGGGTGTGAACTTGAGTTTTTCTATTTCCCTTTCTGATTAGGAAAGAGTAGTATTATAAATGCTACACTAATATACCCTAGCATGATATCAAACTTGGTGTATGCCATTTCTCTCTAATAAGATTTCTCTCATCTGCCAACACATTGTAGCCGAATCATGTATAAAAAAGTTAGTGTTCTTGTTATTGATTTACTTGAGTTGCATGTTTGTTTTCATTTGCAATAAGATCAGATCTTTATTGTTCTCTCTAATAAGATCTTTCTAGCTTTAACACTTTGTTTCCTACTTATGCTTTGGAGTTTACTCCAGTCCAGGTGGCTTTTTATCAATATGCATTAAGTGCTTTTGTTAAATTGTTGTATGGAATTATGAATTGGAGGTTTCATGGATGGTTGCACTACAGACATTTGGTCAAGGAACTTTGACCTTCAATACACTGGGATTTGTTGCCTCTCTGCTTTTTTATATCAATTTACTTATATTTTCTTAACACATGCAGCTTGAGAGTGTTTACCTTTGCTGGGATTGTTGGGATCTTTGTTCTCCTTCCAGTTAATTATTTTGGCAATCAATCAACTGATGATATTTCAAATCTAGTGAACAAGTCCTTGGAATCCTTCAGCATTTCAAATGTCAACAGTGGATCAAAAAGGTGATTATTAGTTGATCAGATGGGTAGAGCATAAAGCCATTTCTTCATGTTGCAGCTCCACACTTGTGGGTTCATTTGAATTCTCATAACTATTTTGGGAAAACTCAGGATTGTTAATTCTTACTTATGATTGTTGAATTTTGTTATGAAGGTTATGGGTTCACTTTTGTGCAGCATATGTATTCACTGGATTTGTCTGCTATCTTCTGTATTATGTAAGTACACTATATTCAGTAAGTTTCTCATCTAATGCTATATGCTATTTTGCTGCTTTGGTTATGACTTGATTTGTGACTGTATAATATGCAGGAATTTAAGTATATTTCCTCAAAAAGAATTGAATACTTCTATGCATCCAAGCCGGAGCCAGATCAGTTTACTATATTAGTCCGCAATATCCCAGTAGTATCTGGGAGGAGCTTCAGTGACACCGTTGAAAGCTTTTTCACCGAGTACTATCCTTCTACTTATCTTGCGCATTCCATTGTTCGTAGCACAAGCAGACTTCAAGCTCTCATTGTAAGCATTCTGTGACCTGTGTTGAAGTTGCATCCTTCAGTTTGAAACTAAATCTTAACTTCTTGTACATCTTTTGCTTTTATCAATACAATATTGATGGGTGTATTATGTAATGCAATGATTATATACTGTTTTGGTACCAAACTTAATAGTTACAATGGTTTGGTCTTTTGTAGACTGATGCAGATAAGATGTACAGAAAGATTACTCGCTTAAAATCGAGGAACAATAATGGTAAGCAAAAGTTCAGGCGCGATGGGTTTTTGGGACTCTCTGGACGAAGAGTTGATATTGTAGACCACTATGAAAAAAAGTTGGAAGATATAGAAGGTGATGTGAGGATCAAGCAAACTTCATCTGCAGGAGAGGTTAGTGCCTTTAAGATACAAATATATCAGTAAAAGAAATTGGTCTAGAAGAGTGATTTTTTAAAGATGATTTCTGATAATAATTATTGTTAAATTCTCTATTCAAAATGAAAATATGAATTTTGTGGTTGCTTATTTATGGACTGTTAGCAGCATTATTCTGTTGTCCCTAATATTGAAAACCTGCTTAAATCAAGAACTTGATGTGGATAAACCAAAATGTAAATTTGATCTTCTTATGGTAATCGAAAAGAGAAGTCATTTAGGTACCATGTATGTATATAACAAAGGAATTCATTTTTCTGATATGCTTTATGGTATACATTAGGAAGTATCAGCTGCATTTGTTTCATTCAAGTCGCGGTTTAGTAGCGCAGCTGCTTTACACATCCCACAAGGACTGAACCCTACTGAATGGGTCACCGAGCGAGCTCCTCAGCCTCAGGAGGTCCACTGGCCTTTCTTCTCTGCATCTTTCATGAAAAGATGGGTCTCCAAGCTGGTGGTGTTCGTCGCGTGCATTGCTCTCACGATTCTCTTCCTCATCCCCGTGGTGTTGGTGCAAGGGCTCACCAATCTGGATCAGCTGGAGATATGGTTCCCTTTCCTCAAAGGAATATTAAATTTGTAAGTGATTTATTCATTATGATTCTTACCATTTTCCACAAATTACTTGTAATGCTGAAACATGGAGCTTCTTTGGTTGCAGAGCCATTGTGAGTCAAGTGGTGACAGGATATCTTCCCAGTCTCATTCTCCAGCTGTTCCTATCTCGCGTGCCTCCGATCATGATCATGCTCTCCTCTGTGCAAGGATTCATCTCCAACAGCCAGATAGAGAAGAGTGCATGCATCAAGCAGCTGTGGTTCACCATATGGAACATTTTCTTTGCAAATGTACTGTCAGGATCGGCTCTGTATCAGGTTGAGGTCTTCTTTGACCCCAAACAAATCCCTGAGGTGCTCGCCGTGGCTGTTCCAGCTCAGGTAACAACAGAAAATGTCATGGCAATTTCTGTGCTCTCTGATTCCTTATGATCTTATAATTTCCTGATATCATGTGATTTGGAATCTGGATTAGGCGTCGTTTTTTATTGCATATGTTGTGACATCTGGGTGGACTAGTCTGTCGTCTGAGCTGTGTCGACTGGTGAAACTAGTGTTTACTTGGGTTAAAGAAGTTTTTGGAGGAAACAAAGTTGATGAGTTTGAAGCTCCCTCAGTTCCTTACCACAGTGAGATCCCCAAGCTTCTATTCTTTGGACTTCTCGGTATAACATACTTCTTCCTCGCCCCGCTGATTCTCCCTTTCCTCTTGGTATACTATTGTCTTGGGTATATCATCTACCGTAACCAGGTCAGGATCGTTGATAATTTGCTTCTTAAACCAATATTTTCTTTTACATATTGCATGTTAAAAATGTAACTTAGGTGATTATGGAATGTATGAAGTTCCTTTTGAAATGTTATAAATATTTTCATTTGTCAGCAATAAATTTCCTTACATTTTTAACCAATAGTTTCATTTACATTACATGTTAAGAAAGTCTGCAGTTGAGTTGAAATATCTAACTTATGTGATTATGGAAATTTTCATGTACCAAACTTTGTTGTTAAATTTGCATTATATTTGTGTTATGCAGATGCTGAATGTTTATATGGCGAAATACGAAACAGGAGGGAGATTTTGGCCTATAGTGCACAATTCAACTATATTTTCTCTGATACTGATGCAGATAATTGCAATAGGGCTATTTGGGCTGAAAAAGCTTCCTCTAGCATCCACTTTAATGTTTCCTCTTCCAGTTCTCACTCTTCTTTTCAATGACTACTGCCAGAAACGTTTTGGACCCATATTCAAAGCTTACTCAGTTGAGGTAAACACAGTTAAAAATATTTGAATAAATACCCAAATGCAAGTATTTGATTGAGTTTTGTATATTTGACAGTGTTTGATAAGGAAAGATAAAGAAGAACAGAATGACCCTGACATGACTGAGTTTTATGAGAAATTAGTCACTGCTTATCAAGATCCAGCTTTCTTGCCGATCCAATATTCCAGGAGCAGCGAGAGGCGTAACGCTCCCCTTCTCCGTGATGCTGAAGTTTGAGTATGGTATGTGATCATCTATTCGTGCCATAAGCATGAGGTCGTTGGTTCTGATCATCTCGCTGACGGTATTGTTGTTTAATTTATTGCTGATAAAAAAGAGCTTAATCTTAAGAGTAGCCAATTGTTTGTTGTGTGCTAATAGATTATGCAAATTTGCACATGAAAGCTAGTTGTTGTTGTTGTTTTTAGTGAAGTTCAGTGACATGTATTGTAATGTAATTATTAATTTAAGTCCAATGTTGGTCTTTATGCATCTTCAGATTGGTTTGCTGTTGACATCCCTCGGCCATTTTTTATAGGCAGTGACAGCAACTATTAACAATTTTTACCTGAAGTTCAAATCAGACAGATCTAATGTAATAAGCATAATGTTGCTGGTTTTAATTCATATACTAGAAATATTTAGGACGGGTTCGGAAAGGATTCAGTGATCCTCGTCTCCTACCCGTCAGTACAAAAATACTGAGCCCCCGTCAGATTGGGGGCGGACTTAACGATCTCTGCCCCTGCCCATCGAATCGGGGGTACCGGTCTCTGTCGAGTTTCGGGCAGATTTAATCATCATTGTTCCCTTTCCCGCCTGGTTAGGTCACCATATCCCTGTTGGGTTGGAGGCAGACTTAGTGACTTCGAGGCACTAGGTCCACATTGGATTTCGGAGATTTTTGCCATGCCAAACGGTAATGCTGATAATAAGAAAAAACTCGAGCAAACATGTAGAGTTGCAACAATATGTTGTATGCTTGGGGTTATAGATGTATCTCAATTCATACAATTATTATCAAACTATATCCGATTTTTTTAGGATCTGATGTTTTAACATAAGTACAAGTTCAGATTCTGAGTTACATTGACAAACATACATAACAGAAGTGGCATCTACACAATGTTTGGCTTAGTATTCGGGTATTAAACCGAACCGGTACCCTTTGGCGCCTCTGAACGAATAATATGCTATTCGGGTCTCGTAGAAACCTGCAGCCATAATAAACAATCAACATTAGCAACTAATTTGGTCAGCCCTTCACTAGACCAGCAAATATCCAAATACAACTATTATGAACTGAAAATATGTTTTAAGATCATTATAAAGAACGAATCCAAACACCCCCGTTAGGAATCACACTTCACAATCCAAAATATTACATTATATGCTTAAAAAAACTAACATAATTCATATCTGAGTGTCGATTTTATCAAACAGAAAAAGACTGCTCTACCACCAAAAACAAGGACGGAAATGAATTCAATATACCTGGAAGGAAGGCTATGATCCCTAAGGCCAAAAGACCGTATGCTTGGGACCGATCTCCTCCCATGTGACCAGTCATGATGAAGAACGAGAGAAAGAGAAGCAACGACCCAAGAGAGAGCAAGAACAATGCAAGGGCAATCGACTTCCACGGGACCCTGTCAAAAGCTTTCGGCGCATAGTCGAATCGAGGGTCATATCGCCTCCCGCTAACATTGTCATAGTAACCCTGATCATCGTCAGGGAGAGGGCTATACTGAACATTGCGCCTAGATGCCATTTCCGCCTAGCTCCCAACTCTCAACACCTCCAAAGACCCGTACGGAAAACACTCAAAGCCTTTAAGTCCAAATAAAAACCAAGTTGTCAAACATCAAATAAATAAGAAATAACGACATATGAACTAATAGTTCCCTCGTCTAACATGTCGGTCCAAGTGCTAAAGAGCTTGCTTCTCCATAAGCGAAGCCTTAGGTTCAAATCTTTCTAAACACTAATTTCCAACAAAAAAAAGTAAAAATAAACATAGAATCAGATAATGAGCTTATCCCCAGAGATGCATATACAGACACGAACACTCGAATCATTCAATTCAAGTTCAAACTAAAAAAAACTGTTCTAGACATTGAACATCACAAAGAAAATCTAAACACAAGTAATCACATAAATGTCAGCACAAACAAACAATAGTTCATACCTCATAGAAGGAAATAGAATTCATTTCTTTCCAAATTTTAATAAACCTCTTGAACCCAATAACAAACTGAAAATTATGTTAAATTTGGAAGCCAACTCTTGACCTAAAACAAAAAATTCAGTAATTCAGTAATATACCCAAATTCAACTTCAATTTTCACCTACACAGACAGAATTAAGCAAATATGACAAAAACCCAAACATGGAATTGAAACATTTCGAGTAAACATGCAAAATTGATCAAAGAAAGCAAAATAAGTAGCTTTGGAGAGAACCCAATACATATAATTCATAAATAATCAAAACCCATAAACTACAATCCACTGAACAGAACGAGAAAGCAAGAACAAACAAGGTCACACCCAACACAGATCTCCATCAGAAATAGAAGAATTGAAGAGAGAAATGAGAAGGGTAGAGAGATCGAGGACCTGATTTGAGAGAGGCAAGACTCGCCGTGGAAACAGGCGGCGGAGAAAGGAGGATTGTGGTGGATCGAACCGAGAGCAGTTCAGAGCCGCCGAGCCTGTCACTACTTTTGGAGACGACGACTTTGATTTCAGTGTTTATCACATAAAATTACACTTTATATTAAAACTACCTTTACATGTCTAATAAAATAAATATTTATTACAAATGTATTATATTTATACGGCTATATATTTTTATTAAATTCTTGACTTATTAATGTTTTTTAATATTACATCATTTTTACTATCTACTCATAAATTTATCATACCCAAATATTTTTACTCAACCTCGAACCTAATCTAAAGTCGGGGAGCGAGCAGTATCAACCACTAAGCTACGCTCAAACTAGTTATTAATGTTTTTCTTACTTTTAAATAATAAAACGAATGAATAGTTGTATGCCCATCAATAATTATTATGTATTTATATATTTTAACAATTATTATGATCACTTTTTTATTATGAAATTAGGGTAAAGATGATAATAAGACAAGTTAAGAATGAGTTAAGATTCTTCTTCTACACCAAAAATATCATATTTTCATTGCGTTTGGATATGTTGCCTCTCTCCGAGGTGATAATAACATAGATTTAGTGATCTTGCCCTCTACTAGTTCGATTAAAATTACCAACATAACATATTCAGTGATATCGTCGCCTACCAATCAGATTGAAGATATGGGAATATGGGATTTTTGTTGTCCATGATTCAAATCCATTTTAGAAGTCCATCCAATAACTCAAACATATCTTCCAACCTCCAATTAAGCTACTTGAACACAATATCACCACATCTTTCTAAAAATTCAAAACACCCAAATTGCCACCCAATTTCAGGTCAGCAATATCACAACAAAAACAAACCCAAGTGAACAAGAATGTAACAACATAACCCAATTTTGGTTTTACAAATTGGTCACCCAGCTTAAATGTGATCTTTAATTACCAAGCTCGAACGAACGATTCCCACACAGCACCAATGGCGAGGACAACGGGCAACGCCAAGTACCCTCCACGTGATGATGATGCAGCGCTGGTGACGGGAGCGGCCTTGGGAGGGGGAGGGAGGTTCTCGACGTGGACAGCCAGTTTCATGCCTCCGTAGCAGAATCCCTTCCCGCTGATGAAATAGTAGCTGCGCGTCACATTCAGCGGAGCCACGTCTCTTCCAGCTCCCGTTGTCCAGTTGTGGAGGAAATGGTCCGAGTTGCAGCTCTCGTAGTCTGTCTTGTTCACCTCTAGCACGTTCATCTGGTTCCTGTCATAAACGAAAACTAGGAGAGAAATGACCTAGAGTTAGTCAATACGCGTAATTGGTTTTTTCTTCTTCTAAATGTTATTAAACATATAACATACGTTAAATTTGAATAAGTACTTCAATATGATGACTGAAAATGTAATGGAAGACTAAACCTTGTCGCTTGTGACCATTTAAATTATGACAATACAAACAAAAGAAACTAGAATAGGATCAGTGTTCTAAACAGCCCTAGGATCTAGTAGCATCTGAATACTAATCGGACAAGTTGGGGATTTTTAGAGCACTAGGAGTAATAAACATTCTTTTATCAGATAAACTAAATGATAACCCCTACATAATATCCCGGTAGGTCAAGTGCCGACATTAACAAAAGTTCTAGTCTTATGCCGGTTTTCTTGAAAAATATGTTATCGTGATCATTACATAAATAAGGATACCTAACGGGGCCGAGTTAAAAGGTTCTATGATTATATGTCCATGCTTTTCTAGTTCAGTAACAAAAGGTAAAGAAAGGCAATGTAGTTAGTAGAATGTGCTCAATGACTCCTAAGCTTGCAATATTACCGCCCAGAACGGATCAAATAAACTATTAGCTCAAAGAAGGACATTAACACCCGCAATAACCAAAGACTAATAAGCATTATGTCGCTGGTTCCAATCCCCGTGTTGGTAGTATTCCTATTTAAATAATCGCAGATAAAAATATAGCAGGGCAAGAACAACTAGATACGCACACAAGCATCTACAGTACAAAACCTGGTCCAAATCATCTCATGTACAACAATTTGGAGCATTTCAGTCTTCAATGCAGTATTTCAAAAATTCCCGATTAATCCTTCAATCCCATTTAATTCTGATTAATTCTTGATTAATTTTCGATTAGTCCCTATAAAGCCCTCTCCGCCCAACTAGCGCCTTGCATTTTTTTGGAACACTGCTTCAACGTGTCTCTAGTCAACATTTACTATACCAGATGCAAAAACTTGAGACCAGGTTAATGCTAAACTAGATTTCTCGCTGATACAAATCAGCTCGGGCTAGCACAACTGATGTTAAATGATTCGAGCTTTCATCAAAGTTGAAGTGTTCACTTCAATTCTCAACATTTGGACAACACTGGTTCGAACACTAATGAAATTAGTGAATTTATGACTCTTAATACCCAATGACCAAGTAATTGAACTCCTATACTTCAAAAGAACAAACTCTGAGACAAGTCTAGCAAAAGGAATTAAAAACTAACTCTTTAAAGCTTATAGACCTAACAAGAACCTAAGAAAGTTCAAAATCACCGAACCATCCACCGATCTCCATTTCCATTCCCATATAATTCCCTAAATAGAAACTAAAATAAGCTAATTAGCAGAAACATTAACCAAGAACAGATCCCCACAACAACAACCAAAGTGGGAAGGAAAAAAAAGGTCCCATCTTTATTTTCCTCTCCACTTCTCACATTTCCTCAGTCACTCACCTGATTTCCAAACACCAATCACAGATCCGATCTGAACCCAACAATCTCCCACAGACCCATTACAGAAATCAACCAAACGAGCATCAAAGAACCAAAATTTAGAGACCATACCTGGAAAATAGTAGCAGCAGTGTACTCACAGAGCCAGTCACCATTGTAGAAGTCCTTGTCCTGAGCCCAGATGGTGTAGTTGACATTTGAGGTCCAACCCATGTTGCCTCCGACCGTC
>JAYMTP010001525.1:0-23660 GCA_036897365.1 Geranium brycei | reverse complement strand
TCCAGGTTACAACCGACACAATGACCAAAATACCCCTTATAAATCCGATTAACAAATTATATATATATATATATTTTTTTTTTACTATACCTAAAAGTGTTCATTGTTAGATTTTTAATCGAGTCAATTTAAAATTAAATTGAATCAACTAGTTCAATTTGGTTTTGAACAATAATTGAATCAATTTAATACCCCTAACACGAAAATATAAAATTCAATTAAATACAAATACATTACTTTTATCTTTTTTACAAAAATATTTTTTATAAAAATAAAAAATAAAAAGTTTTAACATATTATTTTTAAAAAGTTTTAGAAAATATCAGTGATCATATTCGCATAAATTAATAAAAATTGTGTGGCGAGTCACGCGTTGAGCGAATATGTTATTTCGAAATGGTTATTTGGTCGATTATTGAATCAGTTTTCTCAAGCTCCGATATGATTTTGTGGTATGGCGCGAGGTTTTTGTTATGACAAGACAAATGTGGTGTTGGGGTTGAGCTTGTATCTCTGGAACATAATAAGTGTTTTGCTAGGCGCTTGTTCTAGTATTGTATGAATATTTATAGTGAAATAAATTAAAATTTTGTGTAAGTTTAACTATACAAATACAATTAAACATAAATTAAGTTTTATTGAGGATGGATATGGGGTAGGTTGACGACAAATATAGTGATCTCGTCGTGTTCTCGAACAGATTTAATAATTGAGTTTTCGTTAAATTTATAATAAATGTTTTTTTACATATATGAATAAGAATGAGGTGGCTTAAGACAAGTTTAGTGACTCATCCCCTGCCTTGTCAAATCGAGACTACTGAGTATCGGTTGGTTTTAGAGTACTTTGCATTTCTATAAGGACGATGTTATATAGTTTTAGTGAGATATCGTCTCTTATCTCGCCAAGTTGAAAATATCAGGTCCACGTTGAGTCAGGTTTTTTAAACATATTTACTCACGATATAATAATAATACGATGGATTTCCGATAGGGCTACCCCAAAAATAACCTAACCAGACTAAAAAAGTACTTGAATCGAAAATAATCGACTTGGTTAGGTTCAAAATTGAACCAAACCAAAACTCTACAGGTTTGATTTTGATTATAAAATGAGAACGGATTAAAAAAATCAAATTGTACCAACAATCAATCGATTTGAACACATAACTCATTTTAACCCATCGATCTTTATTAACTGGGGCTTAAAATATGAGTCAAAGAAAAAATAAGTCAAAATCATCAAGAAAATGTGAGAATCGTATGAAAATCAGTTTAAAGAAAATACAACAAAAAATCAATACGTCAAATAATAAGTTAAAACGATCTAAAATATGAGAATTTTACGAAATTCTGATTATAGAAAATCGAACTGAATCAAACCAAACTAAAAGTTGAAATGGTCAAAACCATATTGAACCGAATTCTATAGATTATCTAAATTTATTTTTTTCAAAACAGAATTGAACGGCTTGGTTCAAAACCGAACTATAAACAACCTCATTTATATCGTTCCTAAATTTTTTTTCACACATGTAGTTATCCATTGGCTGTAAGGCACTAAAATTTGGATAAGGAAGAATCGAGTTCACACCTAACAGAAACATAAAGTACATACAACGTACCACAGATATTCATATACATAAATAAATAAATTTTAAATTAAGAAATACAAATAATCAATCTCCACCGTTAGATTCCCCAACACCACTCATTTCCTACCGTCCGATTTTTATTTCCTCTTATACCCCTACGAGAATCCAATTATTCCCTTCCTACCCCTCCGGATTCCAAATCACAATCAAATCTACCTTTTCCAGATCGCGCACCCAAACCCTCCCCGTACACTCGAGAGTACACAAAAAATATACACTCGCCACCAGGACCGAAAACGTGTACAGATGCGGGGTTGGTTTCGTAATTAGGCGAGAACGAGGGGGGTAGTATGGGGATTTCGTTGTTATATACTGCGTGTACATGACGCTGAGTGTTGTGTCCACTGTGGACGTGAAAGAGACTCGCGGATTGGCTCTTTTCGCGCCTATTTCTATGGGTTCGAGAGTGAAGCGAAAATCCCCAAATCCGATCGGTCGTCGTCGTCGTCGCCGCCGCAAAACCCTAGAATTGGTCTGCAATGTCGACCACAGTTGGAGGAGGCGCTGGGGCGGAGGAGGACAAGAAGCCGGCGGATCAGTCCGGTGGTGCTCACATCAACCTCAAGGTCAAAGGCCAGGTATAGATCAGATGTGGTTTCATTTCTCTGTGATCTGTGTATATACATGCATGTATGTGTGTGTGTACGTATCTGTGGATTTGTTCATGTTGCTCTGGATTTTGGAATGATCAGTTTTTTTTTGGTAGAGAAATGGCGATGTGCTGTTGTTGAATGTGTTGGCATGTCTATGGAAAACGATTGCAGAAAAATGGAGGTGTGAGTGTGTGTGAGTGACAGAGAATTGCAGGAATTGTTGGAAATATGTAGTTGAGCATGAACATGAGCATATACATGTGTGTGTGTGGATTTGTTCATGTTGCTCTGTGTTTTGTGTATGTCTTGCTGAAATGCTAAATTTGATTTTGGGAGAGAAATGATTTGTTGTTGTTGTTGAATGTTTTGGCATGTCTGTGCAAAACGATTGCAGAAAAATAGAGATGTGATTCTCTGTGTTCTGTGTGTATATACATGGATTTGTTCATGTAGCTCTGTGTTTTATATATGTCTTGCTGAAAGGCTGAACTGGATGTTGGAATGACTGATTTTGGTAGAGAAATGGTGATGTGCTGTTGTTGAATTTGTTGGCATGTCTGTGCAAAACGATTGCAGAAAAATAGATGTGTGAGTGTGTGTGATTGAGTGATAAAGAATTGTAGGAATGGTTGGAAATATCAAATATGTAGTTGAGCATCTTTGTGTTCTCTGTATGTATGCATTTATGTATCTATGGATTTGTTCATGATGCTCTGTGTTTTATGTATGTCTTGCTGAAATGCTGAACTGGATTTTGGAATGATCGAGTTTGGTAGAGAAATGGTGATGTGTTTCTGTTGGACGTGTTGGCATGTTTGTGCAAAACGATTGCAGAAAAATAGAGATGTGAGTGCGTGACAGGGAATTGCTGGAATTTTTGGAAATATCAAATATGTAGTTTCACATCTCTGTGTTATGTGTATGTATGTATCTATGGATTTGTTCGTGTTGCTCTGTGTTTTATGTATTTCTTGTTCAAATGCTGAATTGGATTTTGGAATGATCAATTTTGGGAGAGAAATGCTGATGTGTTGGCATGTCTGTGCAAAAAGATTGCAGAAAAATAGAGATGTGAGTGTGTATGTGTGTGAGTAAGTGACAGATAATCATAGGAATTGTTGGAACTATCAAATATGTAGTTGAGCATGAGCATTGCATTGTTGATGAACATATATCCACTTGGAAGACTATAATTTAGTCTGTCAATGAATCTTTATCCAATGTTATCCCTGATATTAATGCTGAATTAGTTTTGGTCCAATGCAAAAGTGAAATTTTTAGTCATTGAGTTTGAGTTTGATATATATGCATACACTTCATTCTATATGTATATGCTGCTTTGTTCTATATGGTGACGTTTCTTCATCCGGTTTAGAAATGGTCGGTTGGTATTTGAAATTATGGGGTTTTGTTTGAGAAATTGTGATGGGCTGTGTTGAATATGTAGATCTTTTTCATGCAAAATGTTAGGGCCAAGTTGAGAGGTGGGTTCACATCATTGATAGAAGCTAATAAAAAACATCATTGATAGAAAATTGCAGAAAAAGTTAGAGATATATAGTTGAGTGTGCCCCTGTTTTTGTCTGGGTCACGTTGATGAACTGTGGGTGGTGTTGGGACAGCCAGTTGGGTGTTCATAGTTGTATTTTGTCAATTAGCTCGCATCCTATGTACTCTCCAACAAGGATGATGATTTTGGTTTCTTACAATGCGAGTGATTTTTTGTGTTTGAATATGAGTTCAAGGTGTGCATGTGCAAGAAGAAGTTTAGAATCTTAATTTTTTTACCATATTGGATCAGATCTCTTACTGGTGTTTGATTCTTATAGGATGGCAACGAGGTGTTCTTCAGGATTAAGCGAAGCACCCAACTTCGGAAACTTATGTCAGCGTACTGCGACCGACAGTCAGTGGAGTTCAACTCTATTGCATTCCTGTTTGATGGGCGTAGACTCCGGGGAGAGCAGACTCCAGACGAGGTAGATTCCTCTGTTATTTCAAAGCTCTCTGTTTATCTTTAGGCTATATCACATTGTATGATTCAAATATATTTCAAATTGGCCCGGAACATGATATATCTCATCAAGTCACCATTTGTGTCTGCCCCAAAAGATTGTTAAACTCTATTGAACATTCCATAGTGCCTCAGCATTGGCATGATTCTGATGAAATTGACCATTTTTTATGAACCATGGTAGAGCAAAACCACGCTCGGCAGATGACTGGATAATCCTAAGCTTCATAATGTCTTGAAACATTTTTCTACGAACCATATTAGAGCAATGATTGGACATTTCTAAGCTTATATTGTTTTGGGGATGTTTATGATCTCTGAGCCTTGGTAATCGTATTAGCATGCCTATAGTTTTATTTTCCTGCACCGAAATAAAAATACTTACCTTGTAATGTTACTCGGGATCAGCTCGAGATGGAGGACGGGGACGAAATCGATGCAATGCTGCACCAAACCGGAGGTGGGAATGGATACCTTAAACTGCTGTGAAGCTAACTACATATGCTGAGTTTCTTAGTTTACCCATGTATTAGAATGTGTTTATGTAAATAAAACTGGTTCTGGGAGTTTAAGGATTGAGATTGTGATTTTGTGTACGCGTAGTGTCCTTTTTATTATTGCCCTTGTTCCGTGTAAGCTTATTTAATGAGTAATGCACTCTGAATCTAGTTTTCTCATACACAGAATGTGTTTTTGGAGCCATTAAAATTTGCTGTATAAGCTGCTTGGAATTGAGTAGCTATAATTGAGCATTTTCTCTTGTAGTTCGTTCATGAGCTTTGTTACCAGTTCTGTACAGTGACCGATTCTCCATTCCTCTTGTGAATGAGATTGGTTTTTAAGTTGGGTTGATTGCACTTGTGTACTCAAACATAAATTTGTACTTTTATTACTTATTATGATAAATTCATACCCGAATGAATTGCATACAAACAAAGCTTCGTATTCACTTTTTTTTACATTCTTTATCGACAGGATTTTCCATTTTTGTAACACAAATTGATTAAATTGGGCATGTATACATCAAACGAATATAATAAAGTTTTGTGTTTTGGGCAATTAATTTTAGTAGACTTGTGTCAAGAATTAAATTTAGTTTTGTGAATGTTCTTATTTGTGTTAATTATTTTGATACGCATGTTGAATTGAATGGGTAGGGCATGCGCTAGGTATAAAAAAACTAAGAAAATGGATAATCTCGTAAAAATGCATTAAGGTATCGTCCATTTTCAAATAAGTACACTGACCTAAAAATTAATAGTTTAGCACATTGAACTTTTATTTTGTATCATTTTACTCAACTCCGCTAGCTTGCAGTTATATTCATGGTAAAAAGACTAAAGTGCTCATGTTTGATTTTTAAATTTTGAAGTGCTTACCTTTCAATCCTTTCCTCTTCTGCCTTGTCTCCAGAGGGTCATGTTTTTCCTGCCCGTCTCCAGCTTGTTTTCTGCCTCAAAGCTTCTTTCTAGCATATGCACCATCCACTTCACAAAACCAAATCACTCCTACTCTTACAACATATCCTTATTACAAGGTTTCCAATTTAAGGTAATTGATTCCTATAAGTAAACAAGCTTTATCTTGCATATTGAAATTGTTTACTTATTCCTGTGAGTAAATAAATATGCAAAATCCTCTACGAATATTTGTAGATAAAAATCGACGGTGATTTGTGAGTGACAGCTCTACATTCTCAGAAGTAAGGCGACGCTACTTCTCTGGCAAATGTTCATCATAATATCTCTCTTCGAACAATTCATCCGATGAGCTGAATAAAAACTGCCTCCCCAAACTTTCACCCGAGTTCATCGTCATCGTTTTCAATCCATTTTCCATCAATCAACACAAGCAATTTCATAGCCAAATCCATATTCGTGTTTCAAACAACAAAGAGAAGAAGAGATTAATTCATAATTTCTCTCAAGGGATATAAACATGAAAATTCAGAAATTAAATAGAGGCAATTTAGTTTTTTTACCATGAATTTAAATGAAAGTTAACAGATGTGAGTAACGTTATACAAAATGAAAGTTTAATATACTTAACTATAATTATTTTTATTTTTTAAAAAACTATACTTATTTTAGTTATGTGCACTTATTTGAGAATTAGCTATACTTGAGTATACTTTTGTAAGATACCCTTATCAAAAACTTAATTTATTTTCGTATATATTAAAAGTTGAACACAAAAATTTGAAAATATAAAGGCTTGTGATGTGAGTTTAGTGTAATAGATGGAGTCGAGGAGGAGGATGGGGTGGAGAGGCAGATAGGCGATGACGGCGAGGAGCGACCACAACGAACTTCTTCGGTAACACCAAAACTCAAACCACAATTGATGACATGATTTGAAAATTAAGAAATTGACCAATGACGCTTTTGGCGAAGATGGTGCGAAGAGAGCAAATCCAAGTTGTATGGATAGGATACGAGTTTCACATTCTTTTCTTTTTTTCTCTTTATAGGTTGCTTGCTACCTCAAGACTTTGTGAGAGATATGCGATTTTGAGATTCACCTTTACATCGCACATACATGTCTTCCACAATGCGACTTCAACGATGAAGCTCCAACACTGACCAACGTGAGCCATTCCCCAAGAAAACTAGCCAGTTTGCCTTTCATTTTCTTCTCTTGTTTTTTGATACTGAGGATTTTTGTGCACAACACATGACTCCAAATCATGTTTCTCCTTCAATTTTAACAGACGTTAGAGTAAATTGATGTAAAAATAAACTTCTTTTCAGTGAATTGATACATTTTAAATTACACTGTAGTGAATTGAAAAATGCATAATACACCCTAGTGAACTGAAATTGCCCATTCCCTTAATATGAAGGAACGTATTCAGCTACAAACTCATACTCCAACTACAAACATGCAAACCTTTGTGGCCACACGATGAAGTCGTTTACAACCATGGTTGAAGTGGTGATAACGATATGTAATATTCACAACCTTTGATTTATTTTTGTATTTTCATTGGTCCGTGGGGATAGAATCGTTTTTGCACCTCGTGGTCCAAGCCTCAATCCCGACTGTAATTTCGCTCCAAGTATCAATCGGCGACAAAATTTCATCTTCGTCAACTTTCATCGATGGTTAGTCTTCTTCTTGGCGACGTTCACTGACGATAAGTCTTTTTCTCCGGCGACGCTGGTCGATGAGAGGCTTTCTTTTATGGTGACGTTGGCCAACGAGATACCCTTTTATGTTATCTGAATCGTGTTAATAAGTACGAAGAAAATAAAATATTTTGCATGAAATAGATACATCGAGAATTCACATCATAAAAGTACAAAATCACAAAAGAGGCAGGTAATTTTTCAAATATCGAAATCGTAAATCCCGCGGTCACTGATCCATCGATCATGAATCATTTAATTGTATGATTACTTGATATATATATATCGTTTGATTCAAATTACGCTATTACTAGATTGTTAGGTCGAGAAAAAATCGCCGGAGAATAAGGCATTCCGTTGGCGAATGTTATCGGAGAAGAAGGCATATCGTCGCTGAAAGTCGCAAGAGATGAAGACTTGCCGTTGATTCGATATTCGGAACAAAATCACAGTCACAATTGAGGCTTGAGCGATTGATTGTGAGAGAGGTATGTTTCAAGTTTTGCGTTAATCAACTATTTTGCCCACCAACGCTTGCTTGACCAATTGGTTAAACATTTGAACTTGAGTCTAAATGTCCTAGGTTTGAGTCACGCTGCGGTATCTCGCTTATATTTCCAACCTCTGTTGGATCTCTCTCCCAACTTATGTTGGACTTTTCTCTCTCGATAGGAGTCAAGTGACAATATTAGACCCCATTCTACATGAGGGTGTTGGTGCTGTCTTGCTCTCATCATAACATAAACGAGTCTAAATCTTAATACAATTTGTCGATAAAAAAACTATTTTATCCTTTCTTATTTTAATTGAATTATTTTGAAGTTAAATTAAGTGATTAATGATAGTCATGGATCATTACCATAAAATAAATGGTAATGATTCTCAAATTTGTACTTCATGTTTGTGGGGCATGCATCCCGAATATGAATAACTAAAATTTAAAGTAAAAAATGGACCTAAAGCCCAATAGTGAGGCCCAATTGTTCAGCCCATTACCACTGCTCGCAGAGATCGCATAGTCCTTCTCTCTCCATCGAAACCCAAAAAAAGCTTCGACAAAACAACACAGAGACGAGAACGAAGATCAAAATTCAGTCTACGAAACGCCATCTCCGAACCAATTCGCTGCTTCTACGGTTTGCATTTGCTCCATGATCTTCGTATCAATGGTCAATTTGCTCTGTATCGATTGAAAAATCGTTTTCCCCTTTCAAAACCCTAGGTGAGAGAAAGCCATACGTGTTGAGCTCCCCTGTCGTGCCCTAGCTCCCAATTTCGATCCTCCGACCTCTATTCCAGGTGATTCTCTTGATTCCTGTTACTAATTTGATCTCACCGTAGGTCCTCCCGAAACCCTAGAATTTGAAATTTGTGCAATTTCGTTGGAATGATTGGCATTAAGGTTTCGTATCATGGGGGATTGGGTTGGACTTGATATTTGTTGCTGGTTTTGATTGGATGGTGGGAAAATTTCGAGGTTATTGCCCAATTAGAATGGGAGTAAATGTGAGATGTTGGAGCCCAATTGGGAAGTTTAGCTGCATGAGTTCATAATTGGGAGTTTTGGGATTGTTTAGTTATCTGTGGATATGTTCAAAGCACCCAATTGTAAATTTGGAGGGAACTGTTGGCTGTAAGCAGTATGCATGCAATATTGCTCGTTAGATGCTCATGAATGTTGACTGTATAGAATAGAGTTAAGCAATATTGCTCACTAGAATGTATGTATTTTTGTGCGCGGGCTTGTATATTATTGTACCATTTGCTTAATGGAAGTCCTAAGTGTATTAATTATTGTCTGTACAATTGGTAATAACTATTATTGGGTGTTACCTCGTTTCTCACATTAGTGTACATGGTTCTTTTCTATTAAGCACTGAACTGTTGGAAATGAATTGTACCCAATAGTATAAACTTTAGTTTTGTACTGACCCATGTAGTTTACTTGTGTAATAAGATTTTATTGCAGCTCTTGGAATGGATATAAGTTCAATTCGGCTCATATATAACCACTTCAAAATTTTATGTGACAGCAAAACATTAAAGGTTATTTCAGGGGTTCTTTAGATTGTATAAGAACCACTATAAGAAATTAAAATGATATCCATAATTTTCTCAGTTCACAGTTATCCCATTTTGGTTTTCCACGTAATGTCCTTTGCTTTATTAACTTTTTTATTCCCTTTTTACAGTTTTCTGGATTTTTATTTATTTTCTTAATGAAGAATATTATACGGGAAGCATTTTATCATACCACTAAGTTTCCTTTAATATGTATTCTTCGTGCCTTTATTTTTTATAGGCTATTCATATGTACTGTGTATCAAAATCTGTACATCTGACTTCCCTTACAAGGATACAAAATCCTTATCACTTGGCCTTCTACGCATATTTATTACTTAAGTGCTCATATTACATCATCTTCAAACGTCTAACTATTGATTAAATTCTGTAGGTTATCTTGTGCATTTTTTTCCTTATAGGGTCACTTGGGCATTTAGTTGTTATAGATTTGATTTTTGACATTCATTAGAGGTTGCAAATAATGTTCTTGAGTTTCATTGGGTAACTTAGTGTGGTAATGACATCCACACTATTGTCTAATGGACTCTTGAATTTTTTTGTATTGCATTTCTAAACAAAAGATAATGAGGGTTTTCATACTATCCTCTATCTATTCCCAGATGAGGAAATTTTTCTTCAATTACCGAGCGCTGCTGACTTGTTGGTAATTTATGTTCTATTCTGTTGCTTGGCTCTCTGGGCATTGTGTAATCTAGGATAATCTGGGCAAGACCTAAAAGAAAGGAATTTAGTACATTACATTTTTAGTTCACCCAATTATTTGTTTTGTATGATGTGTTTCTTAATATTTTAATTTTAGGAATTTGATATATTTTGAAGCAATGGGAGGAGAAAGCTTTTAGTTATTTAGGCAGAGTAATGCATGGATGTAATTCAGGATCTGTACTCCTAGTAAATGCTGAGATTGACTCCATGGGAGGAGTTGTTGATGGCGGAGCTGGTGTTGGTTTCAAAACCTCTCCACGCCGAGCAGCAATTGAGAAGGCTCAAGCAGTGCTTAGGTAATATTGGCAGAACCTTCTTTATTTTACCTGCCTTTTATCTTCATTTCTATGTTCTAATTTAAAGATGACAAACTATTGTTTCATGATAACAGACAGGAATATGATGTTCGTGAAGAAAGGAGAAGAGAGCTGGAATTTCTAGAGAAAGTATGCATATTTGATCTTCCTTGTGCTAATTTTAACTTTTATGTTCCTAAATACTAATGATTACTTGTTACTTATAGGGCGGCAACCCCTTGGATTTTAAATTTGGGAATGCAGCTTGCACAAGTGTCCAGTCCACATCACTCACTGATCAGCTTCCGGAACAATTTGTTACTAGGTATGCCTTGTTAGCCACAGTCTACTACCTTGCATGCCTGTTTCAGTTACTTGGTTAATATCTCATTTTTCTCCTCCAATTGTTTTTACAGTGAAGCAAAAGGAAGTTTTGCATTGACTGCATCACCTCGCGGGGATTCTATTGAGAGTAGTGGTAGACTAGGGACTCGTACAGTTTGTGAGCCTAATAGTGCAGATAATCTTCTACTTTTTGATGGTGAAAATGAGTCTCTTGAGCGGAAAAAGAACTCCATACGTCCTGGTAAAAGAAATAGTATTGCTCCATCAAAACAGTCTTCACAGATGGTTGGTGGCCAAAATGCCAGGGAATCAGAAGATTCAACTGTTTTCCGTCCGTATGCACGAAGGAACAGGTCCAAATCCAATCGCGACGGTGCTCGATCAAATTCAACTGATATAGTTCAGGGTCGTGGAGGTCACGGGTCTTTAGTTTCCCATGGAGGATCTAGGGATTCAAAGGGAAGAATTTGTGAAACAAACAAGCAGAAGGATCAGAAGTCTCCTTCCATTTCCAATCTAAAATCTGCAAGTTCGAATGGTGATATGGTCTCTAAGATTGCTACTTCAGATAAACAGTTGGACGGTGTGCAGGGTGTAGTGGTTTCTACAGGCCTGGTAAAAGTCAGTCTATCTGAGAGTAAGTTGGATGTAGGAGCTTCGAAAGATGTTCTGGAGAGTCAACAACTCCAATGCACACAAGTTGATGATCATCAACCTCCTTCTGGCGCAGATTCTGAACATCCTAATCTCACTCTCTCAGCTGCCACTGAGGGTCCACCTTTTGCATCTACAACAGTATCTGGGAATGAAGCTGGTTCTGGCTCAGAGAATAAGTTAAGCATTTTAAAAGTAGACATGAAAAGCACCCCAAAACAAGTGCAAAATACTAGTAGTAGAGCGTTTGGAACGAAAGGATCAGATTTGGAATCCACCCAAACTAGCTTGTGCTTGCCTGTAAATAATGACGGTGATGTGTGTACTGACATAAGGAATGCGGGTTATAATGGGAATTCTACAGAACAAAAATCTAAATCAGAAGGGTCGCCAAATATAGTTGGCGGTGAATGTTTTAAAGAAACGAATGAGACCATGATTGTTGGTAGTGGTGCTAATGTTGGTGACGACCCTGGGTCTATTTATCAGAACCAAACCGTCAATGGTTCTACAGTAAAAGTTAAGGAAGAAATACACCCAAATGACCCAATGGTGTCTGGTGAGCAAAACCAGGTGAAGTGTACCCCTTCAAATATGGAAGGGATGGAAGACAATGTCCCTAACAGTAGCGATTCCATTGTCAACAAGGTAAACTCTTCCACGGGTGGGTTTCAACGTATTATTGATGAATCAACCTGTGAGCTTCCTAGGACTATATTATTGGAAAAAGAATCTGCTTCCGTACCAGATTATGAAACTTCAGATAATGGTTTGAAATTGATTAACAAAGCCCGTGAAGATTCAGTGTTAGAGGAGGCACACATAATAGAGGTAATTTTCCTTATCATCACGTATATACAGCCCCTGTATCTGTGTAGCTGAGATGAACACCATTATTCACTACTCCTATAGCCTTCAATGGTCTAACATAATCTAGTGAACAGGCAAAACGAAAGAGAATTGCTGAGTTATCTGTTGGTGTACTGCCTTTGGAGAATCGCCGGAAATCTCATTGGCACTTTGTCCTCGAGGAAATGGCATGGATGGCAAATGACTTTGCACAGGTTGGTTTTACAGATATGTTGCCAGTAAACATCTGTTTCTCCATTTAAGGTTTTCTTCTCTGATTTGGGTCTGCAATTAATATGTTCCAAGTACATATGCAGATAGTCAATCTAGCAGTTTTTCAAATTCTTTTCCGCTTGATTGTTTTCAGGAGCGTCTTTGGAAGATTACTGCTGCTGCTCAAATGTCTCGGGTGGTTGCTTCTGCTTCTCGGTTGAGATTTGAAGAACAGAATCAATGTCAGAAGCTGAAAAAAATAGCTCATACCCTGGCAGATGCAGTCATGCAGTTTTGGCATTCAGTGGAGGTGCATTTAAATGTTGATACATCAAGTGCTGTTCTAGAAAATAGCAAGTATGATTTGATTGCTTCAAGGCGCATCAGTGGGAATGATTCTGAGGAAAAAGTTGAAAAACCTGTTACGGTATTGATTGAGGCCATCTTTCAGGAGTTAGTTTTAGTTTTATTGAATGGTAGCGAGTTATGTGATGTTGTTTGTTAATGATGGCTCAATTTTCTCATGTCATCAATATTTTTTATTGCTCGTCCAACCATTCATAGGTCGTAGTTGCCTCTCTTCTGTGTCATTGACTTGTAGTTTACAGTGGTGGATATTTTACTGGTTTAGGAATCAATATGTTTGACCTCAAACACATTGTTAAGATTTGCTATGTGCTGTTAGGATAGTGTTTGGGAATTGTTTATCTGAAATGTGAAAAATGGTGATTTGAAGGAGAGGTCAGAAGTATAATGTTTTTTTTGTAACTTTTCATAAATGTTTTCTGCTGCAATACATAATGGTAGCTTACTTCTATGATCCATCCTGGCTTGCTCATTTGAACTGTGGATGCATGTTGAATTTGAACTTCTCTGAGCACATTTAGTTGATATACTTCTGGTAGTTGTGAATGAATTTGGATTTACATGAAAATACATCAGTTGATTGCTTTCTATGCCACCAAAGCTTGCTAGTATTTGTATCAGATTTATGTTCAAGTATGGATACACTTGAATCGTTTCATTTTCAACACATTTACCTGATTTTAATTTTGGCACTCGGATTAGATCATGAGAATGTGTTAGTGGACTGATCATTTTCTAGTTGTCTTGTTGGTCATTGACGTGTGCCAGTTGTGTCTTGTTGTGGGCAGAAGATGATCAAAACATTGGAACACTCTCCCGGAAAGTCTCCTCCTCTTGCTGTGCAGGGCTATGCAGTAAGATTCTTAAAATCTATTAGCTCGCGTATTCCACCATTTCAAGCGGAAGCAGCGGCAACTTTAGAAGATGTAACTGGCTCGGGCATCTCAGAGATGTCCTGGGAGGATCATCTTACAGAAGTATGGTCCGGCTTTCTCTTTATTGTACCTAATAGACTCTTCATTTTTGACTTGATTATCCCCTCAACATGTATCTATTATAGATGTATAACTATTAGCTTAAATACTCCCGAGGTCTATTTGGTTGAGTTTGGTGGGTGTTAAACATCGAAATGCTCTTACTTTATTTGTTTGTCGCCTATATTATGTATGGTCATTGCTGCAGAAGCTTATGTCACATGGATTGTGTACTTGGCAGGAGATTCTTTTCTACACAGTTCCATCTGGTGCAATGGAGGCTTACAGAAAATCTATCGAATCTCATTTGGTACAGTGCGAGGTACTGACGATTGTGTTCTATTTCATCCCCGAGATTGATGACAATAATCAAAATGAAAAAAATTAGTGAGGGGTGGTTATGTGAATATCTTCATGCTAATTCACCTGTACATCTTTTTTAATTCGTCCAATAAATAATTGTGATTTCGTTTAAAAGTTAACAATATAACAACATTAATTTCTCTTTTTCATCGTCGATAATTTGTTGAAATGACTTTTTTCCAGAATACTTGCAGTAGCATGCAAGAGGAAGCTGACACACACATGTATGATGCTATAGCAGGTAATAATATAACTCATCGCAGTTACAATTTCTTTGGCTGTTGACATATTTTCTTTACAATTCCAAATTCAAATTCAGATTATGGATACCAAGAGAGTACATATGATGAGGATGAAGGGGAAACAAGCACATATTATCCGCCTGGAGCTTTTGAAGGTAGCAAACCCTCAAAGTTTGCGCAAAAGAAGCGAAAAAACTTAATGAAGTCATATCCTGCAAGATCATATGGAGTACGAACTAATATGCCATATTTACACTCAACTACTGGGGCCCAACAGTCTATGCCGATGGGGAAGAGGCCTGCTACCAATCTAAATGTCGGTGCTATTCCAACAAAGCGCATGCGTACTGCTACAAGGCAGAGGGTCTTAAATCCATTTGGTGCTGGAGGTACTGGGGGAGGACAGGTTTCAGCTAAGGCAGAGGCATCAAGTGGAGATACTAGTTCTTTTCAAGATGATCAGAGTACTTTGCATGGTGGATCCCAGATCCAGAAAAGTGGCGAGATTGAGTCAACTGCAGACTTTGAGAAACCGATGCGATACGACTCGGCTGAAACTTCCACAAAACCTAAAAAGAAGAAGTCAAAGCATACGGTAAATACAAACTCATATATCCCAGCGGGCTCTGGGGAATTGCTTATATCTGGGTATTTTGCTCTGCAATGTCTTGCTTTTATCAGTTGTTCGGTTGTCTGAGTTCTTTCTGGTTTCAGGGTACTGCATATGATCAGGGATGGCAGCTGGATTCAACTGTTAACAGTGTGCAGGTGATTGTTTCTCTCATTTTTTGGTCTTGTGACGCGTTGTCTTTTGCAGTCAGCTGTTTCATATGTGCTTCTGATGAATATTGATAGTCACTTGACTTTATGGAAAATGCACATTGCACATTCTATTTTGAAAATGCACTTGCAATTATTTCTCACATTATTGCCAGCTATAAATTACAATCTTCTTTTGATGACGAGACTTTGTACTTTGTTACCACCTTAATGTCAGCTCAATGTTTATATTATGAATGTTGTCTCTTGGAGCACTGATCAAATACTGCACAATTCTGTTATAATATGCAGAGGGACCATTTCAAAAAGAGAGCAGACCATCATCATTTCGAGTCTAATGGAACTAGTGGTAAAGCTCTGTTTCAGTTCCATATTCATATCTGACAAATACACATTGCATTATGTTTTCCTTGGTTTCTTACTTTTCACGTGTCTTTTTCTGTAGGATTATATGGACAACATAGTGCTAAAAGGCCAAAAATAACAAAGCATCCACTCGACAACACTTATGATAGTATCATTCCTATGACTGGATCTATTCCTTCCCCAGCGGCTTCAATGAGTAATATGTCCAACCCTAATAGATTTATTAAATTGATGGGTGGCCGAGATAGAGGCAGGAAAGCTAAAGGGGTAAAGGTACTTTTGGGCGGTCAATAAGAGACACCGTGCTTTCATTTTGTGATATGTTTATTAGCTTACCGCGCTTCAGCTTCATTTGTATGTTGTCTATGAATTTGAAGGTGTAATCTTTACAGGTATCTGCTGGACAGTCTGGTTCAGGAAGTCCATGGACGCTATTTGAAGATCAGGTTATTTAAAGTCTATTGTTCTTACAGTGCTGTCACTCTTTCACTTGTGTTGTGTGAGTACATGAACATTTTGTTTCTCCTGTGGTCATGCAGGCACTTGTTGTGCTTGTGCACGATATGGGTCCAAATTGGGAACTTGTAAGTGATGCTGTCAACAGTACTTTGCAGTTTAAGGTAAATATGTGTTTGAAATGTTTTCCTCACTCCTCACCTCTTTAGGCTTTCCCTTGATGCATTGGAGGGCATTTGTGATCATAGCATGTTGAAAAGCTATCATTATTCTTTCCATTTGACTTCTGTTGTTGTTTGGAATGGTAAAATATGTTCTCTTGGGTTCTAATTCTTAGACCTTCCCTGTATCCAGTGTATATTTCGTAAACCTAAAGAGTGCAAGGAGCGTCACAAAATTTTGATGGATAGAAGTGCTAGTGACGGGGCTGATAGCGCTGAAGATTCAGGGTCATCTCAGTCCTACCCGTCTACATTACCTGGAATTCCGAAGGTGCACATTTTCTCTCTCGATCACATAAATTTATCTCCCATGCATCAATTTAATACATCTGCTATTCTGAGAGGTAGTCAACTGCACAGCTCATAATTTCTGCACTGGCTTGTGTTTTCATTACATCCTATACAGGGCAGCGCCAGACAGCTGTTTCAATGTCTACAAGGACCAATGGTAGAAGATACCCTCAAGTCTCATTTCGAGAAAATCATTATTATTGGGCAGAAGCAGCATTATAGGAGGAGTCAGGTTTGTTTATGATTTGGTGTATACATGTAAATCTAAATGTTTTCAGATTTTTGGGTTGCCCTCCTTTTATGACTTACCACCAATTTGTATGTCCTAAGGCTTCTGTTGTTGGATGTGAATTCCGAAGTTTTTTTTAGATCAGCAATTAAAACGATTATATTGAAGAAAAAGAGAGTCGATTCCCAAGATGGGAAAATAAATCTCTAAAAACAGACAATGGAATTGAAAAGAAGAAATGAAATAAAACGACAAGCCTAAGGAACGGCTTGGAGAGAGGATGCTATATTTTCTGCCTGAATATGTTGAAATGTTTGAATCATGTCCTCGCCGCTGGCCTTAGAAGTGATTAAATTGGAAAGATAACCCAAACTAATTCACTAGTTCAGTTACAAGTTTTATTGGTTGGTATCCATCCCAATCTCTGATTTGGTTATCGCGAAACTTAAATTCATATGTGAACTTTATTGGCATGAGGAAATGACGAACAATGCGGTTGCTTGTTTTTTTCCCGAGAAAAAAATTGTGTCTGTCGTGGTGGGTTAGGACTCGAACGCAAGTCAACTTTCACTATTTTCTTTTTCATACCCCCTGTTCAATCTTCTGCTCACTGTATTCTTATGTATTTTATCTATTTTGTTGTTGTTGTTGTGAAGAGTGATAATCAGAATCCAAAACAAATAGCACCAGTCCACAATTCTCATGTTATTGCTCTTTCCCAAGCATTCCCCAATAATCTGAATGGAAGTGTTCTAACGTAAGTTATGGTGCTTTTGTGCATCCAACCATCTTTCATTCCTCATACACAAATTTCCACACACCGTTAACTTATATTTTGTTGTATATCCGCGAGTACACAATTGATTTCATTTTTATTTTCTATGCAGCCCACTCGATCTCTGTGATACAACACCTTCAAGCCCAGATGTTCTTCAGCTCGGGTTCCAAGGATCTCACGCCGGTGGCTTAACAATGTCAAATCAGGGTGCTGTAGCATCGACACTACCTACATCTGGGCCAAACTCCTCTATACACGGATCACCCGGTATGGCTCTAGGCGGTAACGTGCAGTCGCCAACTGGTCCACTCAGTGCCTCTGTGAGGTACTATTCGTAATAGTGTAGCATTGTAGCTTGAATATATACAAGGGAAAATGGCAAAAATGTGCTGTATACTATCACACTTTTGCAAGAGGGGGCCGTGTACTTTGAAAATGGCAAAAATGTGTTGTGAACTTTAATTTTTTGTGCAAAATACGTGTATTTGTACAAAAGTGATGAAATTGCCCTTAAAGTTAAGAATTACTTTTAAGTTGAAAATTATTTTATACAAATCTTAATTCTTAATTTCAGGGGCACTTTCATCATTTTTGTATAAATATGCACATTTTACACAAAAGATCAAAGTTCACAACATTTTTTTGCCATTAACAAAGTACACATCACCCTCTTGCAAAAGTGTGATAGTATACATCACTCTTTGGCCATATACGATGAGTTTCTTTTCATATTCTAATGATATGAGCTGTATTGTTGGACTTATGTATTCGTTTGGGTATGGTAGGTCTGGTGTTCCGAGAACACCGATACCCGATGAGCATCAGAGGATGCAGCAATATAATCAAATGTTATCTGGTAGAAGTGTTCAGCAGTCCAACTTGTCCGTTCCTGGGGCTCTTCCCGGAAGTGACCGTGGTGCTCGTGTAAACGGTATAGGCATGATGTCCGGAATGAATAGACCTTTGCCAATGGCCAGGCCGGGGTTTCAAGGAGTGGCGTCATCGCCCGTGCTGAATCCTGGGGGCATGCTTTCCTCCGGCATGGTTGGGATGCCTGGAAGCGTTTCTGGCCAAGGAAATTCAATGTTGAGACCTCGTGAAGCATTGCACATGACGCGGGTGAGTTTCTCAGTTGCATTTAGTTTTGCTTCTCTAGGTCATAGATTAAATTTCCGTATACTTAAGTAATTACAAAATCTTGTTGGGAACTATGCAAAATTTTGCAGTTTGTCAAAACCCACCAAAACAGATGGACAATGGGCCATTTTTTTTCAAATTGGCATAATTGTTCTTGGAATAAAAAACAAATTGTAAAAACAACTTTTAAATTTTTTTTAGACATGTAATGCTTTGATGATAAATGTGATTCTTTTAATTAAGTTTAAAAATATTTGTTTAAATTGAAAGATATTTTTGTCTTTTCAATTCATTTTAACAGTGCAAAAAAGCAAGGTTTTGCAATTACTGAAGTATACAGAAACTCCTTGCAAAAGTCGAATTGTACACAGTTTTTACAATCATCCCATGAAACAATTACCTTAATTTAGTTTCCGGCAGATACTTTGAAACTCTATAGCATAGATTACCCACTTGCTTTTCAATTAATGCACTTTCGCCCGAGTTAGGCTGGCTAATAGATAAAGATTTATCGAGCTGGTTGGGTCGAAATTGTTGCAGCGATTTGAAGAACGAGTCAATGACACTTCCATAACACATCTCTAGACTTGAATCTAGGGCTGTTCACGGTTCGGTTTTGAACCGATCAATTCGGTTTTAAGAAAATAAAAACCGAAACTAAGCAAAATGATCAGTTTGGTTCGGTTTGTTATGAACCGAATTTCATGTAATTCTCACATTTTAGACCAATTTTGGTAGGAGTTTCTTTGAACCGATTTTCATGAAATTCTCACATTTTAGACTGTTTTGACTTACCAATTTTGGTAGGAGTTTCTTTGAACCGATTTTCATGAAATTCTCACATTTTAGGCCGATTTTGACTTATTTTTTGTTGGCCCAATATTTTTAGGGCCAATTATTGGTGACTTAAGATGAGCCCGTGTCCAAATTGATCGGTTTTTTATCGGTTCACTTTTTTAAACCAAAACCGAACCGATGGAGTTTGGGTTCGGTTCGGTTTTGAACCAAACCAATTCGGTTCTTTTCAGTTCAGTTATTTTTTAGCACCCCTACTTGAATCTGCATATGTGAGATAATAACCATTTTTTCATTGATTTTATGGGTATGTTGTAGCCCGTTCACAGTTCCGAGCTACCAATGCCAATCAGTCAAGGTAACAGCACCCAAGGAGTCACCCCGTTCAACGGGTTGAATGCAGCATTCTCTAACCCAACGACTCCACCTGTTCAGACATATGCAGGCCACACCCAACAACATCAAATGCCTCCTCAACAGCCCCATCTGCTCGGCAATCCTCACCACCCTCATCTCCAAGTCCCGGGTTCCCAGCAGCAAGTTTACGCAATGCGCATCGCTAAAGAAAAGCAACAGCAACGGTACATTCAGCAGCAGCAGCAACATCCAATATCATCTCCTCTTCCTAATAATCCCCAGATTCAATCGCAAGGCATGCCTCAGCCGGTATCGGTACCGCCTCTGACCCCGTCTTCCCCGGTGGCTACTGCTGCATCACCGCACCAGCAGAAACATCACTTGCAATCCGGGATTACCCGAAACCCTCAGGCTTCTAACACAGGGTTGACTAATCAGATACCGAAGCAGCGGCAGCGACAAACACCGCAGCAGCAGTTTCAACAACCTGGCAGGCATCACCTTCAACAGCGGGCCAAAGTTTTGAAGGGGATCGGAAGAGGGAACATGGTGAACCCGAATAATATCTCCGTGGAGCCTTCTCACCCGAATGGTGTCGTCGCTACGCCTGCAGGTAGCCAACCTGGGGAGAAAGGAGAGCAGGTCACGCACCCGATGCAAAGTCAAAGCTCGTTTTCTGGGTCCGGCCTAAATTTAGTTCAACCGTCTAAACCTCTGGTTCCGAACAAGATTCAGTTGCAGCATTCTAGCCAGGCACCGCCTACGAAGCCAATCCATCAGACGACCTCTCATTCTGAAAATAGCACTCAAGGCCCGGTTCCACAGGTTGCTTCTGGTAATACATTTTCATCGGCGGCCTCAAACCTTCCTCAGTCCCAGCAACAACCACACCAAAAGCCGGCTAATCAAACTCAACTGATGGTTCAGAGAGTGCTTCAACAGAATCGTCAAGTGCGTCCCGACCCGCCAGGCAAGGCTTCGGTTGATCAAGCGCTAGATCAACAATCTGTCAATAATGCTCCACAAATAGGTACAACTACAACTTCAGCAATGCCTCAGACCTGTACTGATTCAGCCAAGGCAGAATCGGAACCGGTTTCTGATTTCGGTATGCCAAATACGGCAACAACTAAAGTAGCTTGTATCGGAAATCCGGCCCTTTCAGTTGGGATTGACCCGATCCCAACCGTCAACCAAGGGCCAGACGGCCAGAGGCAGATGTCAGATAATGTACCTTCCCATTTGTTACAGCCACAGTTACAACAATCACTAGTAAAATCTCCGCCACATTCAACCCAACAACATAACCAGCCGGTGGAGCAGCCGTCTCCGACACTACAAAAAGAACGGCGGCTAGATCAACAACAACCCTCACTGACATCCCAGCAGCAAACACATCATTTGCAATCGGGGCAAGGCAGTTTGTACATTAGACCCACTACCGAATTGGAAGGAAGCAACTAGCGAGTCAAGCGAGTGGCGAGATGGGTCAGTGTTGCCAGAATCGGATCTGCATGCCCCTTTGTAACAGCAGTGTACAGGTACTTTTTCCATCACTTCTCTACCCGTTTGTGATTACACTATCATATTAAATTCAAATTTGCATTTTTTTTTCTCAAAACCTTTTGCTAATGGTCTGTTAGGAAAGAAAAAACAGAACTGAGGATAGAAATACAATATTTTGTACAAGTTATGCTGAAAATACACAATACTATTTGCTTGCATTTTTTCAAGAGAAAATTGCAAAAAGGTGTTGTGCTGTATGCATTTTATAAAAATAACGAAATTGCCCCTGAAATTAAGAATTAAGACTTTTATAACATAATTTAAGAAAATAGTTTTAACTTAAAAATAGTATAATTACAAAATTTGATCGTACAAATTTTAATTAAAAGATAAATACAGAAACACTTGAAATATTCATTAATTTTTTAATTGTATTTTCAGGGGGTAATTTCATCATTTTTATAAAAATATACACATTTTGCAAAAAAAATGCAAACAACACATCACTTATATTGTCGAGGGAGAACACTTTCCTTACTAAAGAAGTGACGATAAAGATACTAGATTTCCGCTACTGAAGCTAATTTTGTCAAGTGCCTGTTCTGCTTTGCATATGCTGGTTTTCATCTATACATTCTTATATGGTTTACCGAACAATCAATCTGATTCTGGTTTGGTTTTGGTGCAGTTGAAGCTGGTTATTCCATGAGGGCATGTCACGAAAAAGAGAGCTGGTGACGGGTTATTTTGCAGCTTCTGTGAAGAGGTAAATTCGAAGGAAACCGGTAGGGCATTCTTTTGTTGATGTATATTACCACTGGTTCAGAGCTTTTAAGAAGAAGACGGACCGGATATAGAGGTATGTGTACAGAGAGCCTCATCTCTCATTTTCTTGTACTTTCTTCTTTCCCTTTGCCATGGAGGGTCCACATTTCCTTTTTTACCTTTTCGGGTAGATTAGTGATTGTATTATGATTACTACCCTTTAAAGAGGTGGTTAGGGTTCATTGTTACAGGCAAAGCCTTGTTGAAAATTTTGTGAATATCATGACACACTGATCATCAGCTCTCTCGATGTATTATTTGGTCCTCCAATTTCAATATAATGCAAGCAAGGCCTTGATATATTTTTGGTCATTGTATGATCTGTGTTTCAGGAAACCAGTAAAAATGGCTTTGTACCTTGTTTGTCTATATGATTTGATTTTGTCAACCTGAAATGGATACAACACAATCTGTGACATGAATTGAACACTGCTGAGTACTTTTCATGGATCTTAAACAAAACAGCTTCAATACCGAAAATGTTTGTTAGAATTTCATATGATGTTATTTGTTGGATTTGTAGGGATGGCAATGGGCGGGTTCGGGGTTGGTTTTGTGATCTGACTCTACCCCGATCGGATTGGAGATATTGTGTTCTTGTTCCAGGGACATATTCCATCCTCAACCCTGTCAGGTCTCTGTCGGGTACGCATGGAGTGGGTTGTGATCCCGACTCCACGTCATCTATTGTGTCCCGTCAAGTAGGGAAAAATTTGTCATCTCTGTTAATTTTTTACATTGCCAGAATTCTATATTTTGATTACCAATATCGAACATGGCTAATTGTATTCAAAGTTTATGAAATAAAGTTCTCAACTGGACAGCGATACCAACTACTGAGTGAGTTTCGTGATCCAATCCCACTCGGATGTAGTCCTGTTAAGTTAGGAGAATTTCTTTATTTCTTTCAATTAGTTAGATCGAACAAAATTATATATTTTGGTCACCAATATCGAACGTGACTTGTTATTGTATCCAAATTTTCAAAGTTTATCAAACATAGTCCTCGAAGCAAATCACTCTTTGTAATGTGAGGTTTAAACACTGTTTGTCAAGCTATTTACAGAATTGTTAACTCTGCCTGTATCAAAGATGCGAGCTCGCTCTGGGCATGGCACAGCTGGAGGTTGAACCTTTCTGTTATTGCTCGGTGATGAATACGCCTCCTTGCATACTGAACAAAATAGGGTCAATAACAAGTTATTGGAGGAGACAAGGTTTTAAAACTCATTTTGTATTAAATATTTATTATATATATAAAATTCATGTGAAAGACATAATGATACTAATAATACTAATAATAATTTTTTTAATAAAATAAAATAGTATCAAACAACTTAAAAGAAAAGCAAATTATAAAACAATTTCAAAGCATGCTTGAAAAATACCAACACAAGTTGGGCCAAGTGGTAAGGAGCTCACTTTAACACATGTGAGG
>JAYMTP010001524.1:0-23672 GCA_036897365.1 Geranium brycei | reverse complement strand
AACATGTTGTCTGACATCTTTCCTTGCACTAAAAAATAACGCCAACACTAAACATAACAACATTACTACTAGAGAGTTCGAGAAATGAATGGAATTTGAAGATATGCTAATATAAAAAACATGGAATATTAATCTTAATTTTCATTGGAGGTCCAGGAAGACGAGGTTTCTTACCTTGGTGTTTTAACGACATGGTACTTCAAGATCTTGGCTTTACTCTGATCAGCAGCAATTTCATCGGGAAAGAGTTTGGAAAGTTCCTTCATGGTGGCATCAATGATTTCCGAGTCACTGCGTGATATCCATTCTTCAGCAGGTGCAAAAACAAGCTCAAGCATAGATTTATTCGGGTCGTAATATTCCTACAAGAAACAAATGAATCACCACATCAATACTTTGGACTGAGGTGGCTTACGGGATAAAAGGCTTTACCTTGCACGTCACGGACATGTCTGCGTATACACTCAGAAGTGGACTTCTGCAATGACAAATGAAATTATAGAAAATCAGTCAGACAACCAATATGTGGTCCAGATGTGAAAATAGCAATCTCTTGGGGGCACAACCTGCTGAAAAGTAAATGATCGTATGTGTTCTTCAATTTCCTGTCAAACCTGCGATTGAAACTTGATTTAGATCATCAACTTCATAACCTAAATATCATCAATGAATGGGGAATATAATATAAAAACTAGATGAGTGGCCCACAACGAACTAGATGAATAATAACAAGAATCCAATGAGAAAATATGAGTCCTGCTCCTTTTTCCAATTTCCAAACAAGATAAAGAAAAAATAGAATATGCAAAACATAACGTGTTGAAAAGTGGAGACCATAAAGTTAAAATCTTGCATAAAAGGATTCCCATAAGATATTCTGAAGGCATCAAACCAATGATAACTAACCAGATATGGACATTGATCACTGGAACTCCGACCAGTTTGTCCAGTTTCTTGAAGTACGGGATCTCTTTCCAATCATCGGGTAAAAGAAGCTTCAGAATGTCAACTGGTTTACGTATAATTGAAAAACAACATCAGGGAAATTGCTATTATAAACATGGGTGAAAGAAAAATGACAAAATAAGTTGCTACGGTACCTGGGGCAGCCATTACATAAGCATCTCCCTTAATAGTGCTCCCGTTGGTAAGTAAAAACTCCTTCACAGTTCCATCTTTGTTCAACTCAATCTTTTGAATTCGTGAATTAAGTCGCACTTCACCACCCAATGATTGAATATGATTCACAATGGGCGTGCAGAGTCTCTCTGGAGGATTGCCATCCAGAAAAGCCATCTTGGAACCATGTTTCTCCTATCAAAATAAAAGGAAAACAGTACTTCCAAATCAGCTTGGCCACATTAAAACAACATTAAGTTCCAATCACGGGGTCAAATTTTAAATGAAAAGGCCTTAACTCATACTGCAGATGATAAGTTGCTAAAAAAAGTACAGCTGAGCACCCAACAATAATATTTATCTTATCACAGCTAGAAGAAAAAATTATTTAATTACATGAATACTTGCCAAAATACTGAAGCAGCTAAAATAATTTAAATTGATCATTATAGCATATACCCACAGATGTTTTCCTATGATCATACATAACTTACACTTGAATGGGAAAAATGAAGTGTGTCGAACCTGAAGAAATCTATTTAAAGCAATCAAAATACACTGCATTGAGAGTTCATCCGGGTTTATGAAGTTCAGCGCCTTGGACATCGCGATAAACACTTCAGTAGTTACACGATCAGGTATGCCCTATAATACAAAATTTGCCACAAGTCAACTTTAGATTCCTATGCTCATCCTGATTTCATAAAGAAATTTGCAATTCGGTAGCAATATGATAGACCCTATCTGACCCAAATTATGATCCACTAGAAATACGGCTAACCACTTAGAAACAAGTAATTTCTTATCCATGGAACTATCCTGTGCATGCATCATTAACCGATTGGCACGACAAATGCCCTCATAAAATGTGCATATGCACACCTATACAATACATGTCTGTGTACATATAACGCACACTTTAGCCTACACTTATGTAGCTAAAATGTGAATTCTGCTTTCTGGGATTTGATGGATAAGACTTTGAAGCTCATAGCATGCCTACGGCAGATTCTCTGGTTGTTAATTAACAACATATAGGAATATACGACAAGATTGCCTGAAAAGTTAGTGAGTTGATTATGCAGGATGAAGGTACTCGGTGGTAAAGGCTAAGATTCACAGCATGAACTAATTTGTATTAATGATCGACTATTCACATTTCTCCTATTTTCTGTGTGAATCTAGATATAGATCAGAGTTTATCATATGTTGTTTCCTCAACAGGATTAGAAGGCCCTTATCCTAGCCATTTCACACGTGCCTTGGTCAGATTACTGTCAAACAGCCAGGATTAACTTCATTCTTTTATTCAGTCAAATGCTCAACATATGCCTGCAAGAATTCAAACCAGTATCATACCTGCTTTCTCATCCAGTCTTGAACACTCAAACCATCTTGAGCCTCAACATAGGCTTGGCCACCAAGCATTGCTGGGAGTAGACCAATTGCAAACTTAACTTTCTCTGGCCATGTAAGCATTTCATTGTTCTTCAAGATGGCCCAAATACCTACCAATAGACAAAACAACATACATACAGTAAAAAACCAAAATGTACATATGTTGATAGTATTATACCTCTGGTTGTATTATTTTTTACCGTTTAAAGGTGCAGGCAGTACATCGAGAAAATCAAATCTGCTGAACTCTCCTGGCTTGTTTGGCATAGCAAATATCATAGAATGTTCCTTCCACTGCAACCGGTCATTTATACCAAGTTCTCCAAACAAGTTCTGCACATTTGGATAAGCCCCAACTTCAAGTAAAGCAGCCAATTAGGTTCCATGAAACATAAGAGTAGATGAATATATTCCAAGAGTGCAATGAACTATAATCTTACAGCAGATCCACAATACAGACACTAAAACACGCTGTCTCAAATGTAAACCTTAATATGGTTGCCAGAAATATACAGTGTCATTGTCAATCAGGTTATCTTAGGGTTTCCTATTGGGGACATCCGATAAAATAGGAAACTAATAAGTAAAGCTAATTAGGAAATGCCCTATATACTAATAATAGGAAACCCTAAGATAACCTGATTGACATACAGTTTCTATTTTGAAAAAGCTTTTGCTGCTGAACTTACAGAATATATGCAGACCAGTCTCATACCAATCTCCATCTTTATCCTGCCATGCCGCTACCTATATGTAGAGAGACCAAGCAAAATGAATTGAAGATGATAAAGAGATAGCCATCAGCTCAATGTTTAGGAAATGAGGGAGAAAGGAACGAGAATGAAGCAGCTCATAACCTTTCCTCCCAAAACATCTCTTGCTTCCAACAATATAGGTTTGTGGCCTGCGTCTGCTAAATATTTTGCTGTTGATAGACCAGCCAAACCTGTCAATTTGAAGTTGAAATCAAGAGAAAAAATAAAAAGGAATACACCCCTAATATGCAATTTCTATCATGTAAACTTGAAGATACCTTAA
This sequence comes from Geranium brycei, assembly GCA_036897365.1. Classification (NCBI taxonomy): domain Eukaryota; kingdom Viridiplantae; phylum Streptophyta; class Magnoliopsida; order Geraniales; family Geraniaceae; genus Geranium; species Geranium brycei. Next base: position 20,117 of record JAYMTP010001524.1, on the reverse strand, counting down.
TATATACACTCCAACTTACAAAACTACATTCGAGTACTATAAATAACCGAACTTTAAAATATCAAAAGAACAAGATATTTGGAATACTTCAATCTGTCAGCAAGTAGCAACAGAATCTCAAATCTCAATTCAGAACCTCTTTTTAATATATTCAGGCTACAGCCATTCCCACTAAGAACCCTAACTCCATATAGTAAATAAGGGATGTTCATGAAGTAGTAACACTTTTTTAGAGCCCCAAACACACAGAAAGCCACGGAAAGACACACACTAATACCACGCAACATATGCTATACACATGGATACATCAAGCTATGAGTTGCAGTATCACAAAGAAGACAAACATAGGTCATTGAGAAGCTCAATTTACTGAAATGGCATAAATAAGAAATTACATCCACCTGCACCAGCAATCACAATCTCCAATGGCTTACTGGGACGAGGGTTAGTCCGAAACGTGGAAGATAAGTAAGCAGCTTCCAAGAAATTAGCAGTGTTATCAAGCTCAGGTCTTGGGTAATCAACACAAACTACCTGCACCACCCACCAACACCAAGTCACCCATTTTGCTCCACCAAATAAACTCAACAGAAACTTCCCAGTAAACACAAGTTTATTTATGCACCAGTTAGGGAAACCAAACCTTCAATGGGGAAAAACCACCATTTCCTGTCCTTGTCGTCCTCATCCCCACACCAATAGTGTTGAGCTTCCTCAACCCCAAACCCATGAAACTGCTGCTTCCATATCTTGAGGACGAAGCTGATGGACTGCAAAATTTGACCGTATCCAAGCTCGCAGCAGAAACATAGGTAAATTGGGTCATGTTTGAGCAAGCAAAAGCTGTCCCCGGAGTGAGAAATCAACCGGCAAGAGTGATAATTTCCGAGTGAAAACGTAAATTGAAACCAATTTCAGAGACCCTTTATCGATTCAGATGCTGGGTCGATTCGATACAGTGGAATCCAAAAAATCAGAGAGAAAGAGAATCAAAATTGCAATATAAGTGAGACAGTAAAGTTAGGCTCTTTTTTTTTTCCTTTCATTTTTGTGGTAGTTGCTTGGCGGTTATTGGTCGATCAATAAATAACAAGCGCCAAAAAATGGAGATTAGATAATTATTTTGGACTCTTCTCTGATGGTATTGTCATTTCTCTTCCTTCGGATATTCCTTACCAAGATTCACAGGCCCGGCCCATTATACATGGCCCATAAAAGTCCATAGCCCTGCATAGTTCCGGCCCATCAGTATACATCTGACCAAGAAGGAAATAAATATAAATAAACTAACATTATTCCACAGATTCATATCGCATATTAAAATAGGGGAGAAATAAAAATCTAAGGTGAAATAATGAATTATTAATGGATGCAATAAATAGGCACTGCCTTTGGATGTGATATAATATAATAGACAATCCCTTCCCCACAAATCACAATCACGTTTGGGATCAATCAATAACATTAGTTTTAAGGAATGAAACTATTTTTGCATTTGTACCTTGGAATTGGATGCAATTATTATTATGTGTAAAGTTGGTAATTATGTGAAGCAAATATGATGATAGATTATTATTATTATTATTATCTGATCATTACTATCATTACTACCATACTGAAACTTTATGTTCTGCTCACAATATTTGTTCCTTCCCTTTATCTCAATGGCCTCCTTTTTGTAAACTTAACAAAACGAAGATAAATCCAAGCAATTTTTTTTCTGAATTAATCCAAGCAATTTATAGTGATAAAAAAAACCCAACTGTATACTTAATTTTGTAGATGGCCGTCTCCTGAGGAATTGTAGGCACGATCGATTTCAGATCACACACAAAGCAATTTATAGCTATTTTATTACAAGATTTGGGACATGTTTGTTTCCTGGTGGTTTTGGACCGTTAGGTTTGGGGAGACCGAGAAGGTGAGCTTGAAAGGTTGTTGGGTATGGAACACAACGGTCATTCCTTTTCCTCTTCTTCATCTTCCTGTTTTTGTTTTGGTGTACAAAGTTTAGGTTGTTGAATAATGGCGCGACCCGGATTTAGACTGTTGGAGATGAATCTTCTTCAGCACCTCCTGTTCTTTGCCACTCTCCAACCACCAGTCAGCCACCCAAATTCCCAATTTCCATCATCTCTTTACGTCTCTTGCCTTATCTATCTTTTTAAGCCTCTGTCTCACTCCACTCTTCGTCTTCACATTTCCTTCACCAACCCATTACTCCTCTACTTTCTCAGGCCAGAACCCAGATCGATTCTGGTGTTTCTGCAGCTTCGGAGCCATTTGGGTCTTCCTGGAAAAGTAAGTTGAACTCTAAAGTTGCTTCCTTTTTTGTTTATTTCAGTTTCTTTCTTGGAATTGGGAATTGGGAATGTCTTGTTTTGTGCTATTGGTGTGTGATCTTTGCTAAATGGTAGGACATGTGAGTTTATTGGTTTGGATGATGATAATGTTGGGAGCTTAAATGTGATATGTATATGCAAAAGTATGGTTTCATTCCAGATCAGCTGAGTGTGATTTGTTAGTAGTAGTTGTAGTACGGTTATGTTCGAAATCACTTCTAAGTTTGCTTGCTGGTAGTACTAGTCCTATGATTGTCACTATTCATGGCATTTAGCAGATCAATATCATGGTTTTGTGGATATATTTAGATAGACCTTTCTTCTCAACATGAAAGATCCAGAAACATATGTTTCGAAAGGAAGTAATGGACATCAAAACTTTGTAATAGACATCTAATTGTTGCGGAGTAGTGAATTTCCTTGTTGACTATTAGTTGTTTCCTGAATATGAGTATATCAGTTCGTAATTTAGAATGGTTATTTGTCCCAATTTTGTGGAGATCGATAATGTGACTCTTGGTACCAAAAGTTGCTTCTTTTAGCATTTCTTATTTTTCTTGTATTTGTGGGCATTATCATAATGTTACAAGCTTATGTTCATTGCATGGATAGGATAGATCTGAATTTTAGATTTTCATATCTTCCATCTGTAGTAAATTGTTTTGCTGCTGATATATCTAGCTTCTAAGAAAGCACGCTTGTTGCTAATGATAAATACACGTTGGTGTAAAACTAACTCCAGATTTTGAAGACCCAATTATGGCCGAGGATCTGGATAAGCCGCTGTTGGATCCTGAGAACTTCAACCGAGATGGGATTGATTTGGTTAGTTGTGTGCATCAAACATAACAATAACTTCTCTGTATTAATGTTCTCAAGTGCTTAAAGGTTCTCCAAACATGTCTGTTTAACAGGAACACTTACCATTGGATGAAGTTTTTGAACAACTGAAGACAACACGACAAGGACTTTCATCTGAAGATGCTCAAGTGCGCTTGACCATTTTCGGCCCAAACAAGCTTGAAGAGAAACCTGTAAGCACCATCATCGTGATGCTATTTGGAATGTATATTGGACAAATTATATTGGTTTCCTTCGGCTATGGGCATATACTGCTTTGTGCTTATCAATGAAACGTGATTGCAACTGTTTTAAGCAAAAAATATATTTGACAAAATATCTAACTTAAGTAGTTCATGTTATGTTAAAGACAACCTATTTATTTTATGCAGGAGAACAAATTTCTGAAGTTTCTTAGTTTTATGTGGAATCCTTTGTCATGGGTTATGGAAGCTGCAGCGGTGATGGCAATTGCACTTGCTAATGGCGGAGTGAGTGAACTGCTTTAGCACTTTTTGTTGCATTTAATGTGATTTTCTTCCTTACCTGTGATTGGAAAGTTTTCAAACAAGTATTTTTCTGGCATTTCAGGGAGAAGGTCCTGATTGGCAGGACTTTGTGGGAATCATTTGCCTACTGATAATCAATTCAACGATTAGTTTTATAGAGGAAAATAACGCTGGGAATGCAGCAGCCTCTCTTATGGCTCGTTTAGCTCCAAAAACTAAGGTGCGCCTCTTTATATGGTCCTTCAACTCAAGATATTTAAAAATGACACAAGTACTGAAGGAATGATTGCTTAACTTTTTTTCAACAATCCATTTAACTTATAAATCTATAGGAACATATCAAATGTTTTGATATTGATGTCAGTTCAAAATGCGTAATTCTCATACTATCCTTGTGCAGGTCCTGAGAGATGGGCAATGGCAGGAGCAAGATGCGGCTATTCTGGTACCAGGAGATGTAATTAGCATAAAGCTCGGGGATATTATTCCTGCTGATGCTCGCCTGCTTGAAGGAGACTCTCTAAAAATCGACCAGGCAAGTTCTTCCTTCAAAAAGAACATTCCATTGGCTTACTTTGGCCTCCGGCAGTGGTATCTATCACGAGTAGAGTATATGTTATGTAGTTAACTAACAGTCTCAAGATTGCTCTGTGCAGTCTGCACTTACAGGAGAATCTCTCCCCGTCACAAAGAGGACAGGCGATGAAGTTTACTCTGGTTCAACATGTAAGCATGGAGAGATTGAAGCTATAGTCATAGCAACTGGCGTTCACTCTTTCTTTGGAAAAGCAGCTCATTTAGTGGACAGCACTGAAGTTGTTGGACATTTCCAGCAGGTAATTCAGAAAATTAGTATTTCTTGGGTATTTTGATCCTGAAATTCACCATCCCCATCCTTTTCGAAGTATAGAACAGATCTCGTTACCAGTTTATGGTATACCTCTGCAGGGGTACTTTTGTTAACAATGCCCTCGTTTCTGTGAGGACATTTCTTCACGAACATGTGCTTATAAGTTGTCTAAGCTTTGAACTTTGGTTTTAGAAATGTTTCCAAAACAGGCTTGAATTACAAATAGAAGTTCACCTTTTGTTTTAAGCCGTACGAAAGGCTGAATGAACATGGTCAAGCTAAAATTACTTTCGAATTCACACATGATGTAATGGTGCTAAAATTTTCTCCTGCAGGTCCTTACGTCCATTGGGAACTTCTGCATATGTTCCATAGCTGTGGGAATGATCCTTGAAATCATTGTGATGTTTCCCATCCAGCAACGTTCTTACAGGGATGGAATCAACAATCTCCTTGTTCTCTTAATCGGAGGAATACCCATAGCTATGCCAACAGTATTGTCTGTCACGCTTGCAATTGGTTCTCACCGACTCTCCCAGCAGGTATGCTGCTTAATAGTCATTAGCCTAATGTATGGTGAAACATACACTCATAATTTCTAGTGTCAATATTGTGCATTTAAGTGATTTGAAGTGGAAATCAAAGCATTTGAGTGCCCAAACTCATCTAAGTGTTTTGAAATACAAAGCAACAATAATTTTAGATCACTAAATAAATATTTTATCCTACATTTTGCTTTCCTCTGTTACAGACGCAATATTAAGTCAGATTCATATGTTGGTGTTGTTTCCAAATTTCTCTTCCTTAAGCCTTAATATTTTATTTTTCAAGGGTGCCATTACCAAAAGAATGACTGCAATCGAAGAAATGGCAGGAATGGATGTGCTCTGCAGTGATAAAACTGGAACTCTTACCCTCAATCGTCTCACTGTTGATAAAAACCTTGTTGAGGTATAAAATCTGAGCCTGTATGAGCCTTTTTATGTGTGTGTGTGTGTGTGTGTGCATACACACAGATTAGTAGTTGTGTGTATGTGCGTGTCTGTGTTTTTCTCTGAAGTTTCAAGAAGGGTATAGGCCTAAAAGTACATCACACGCAGGTGTTTAACCCAGATATAGACAAAGATATGGTTGTCTTGTTAGCAGCCAGAGCAGCAAGAATGGAGAATCAGGATGCTATTGACGCAGCCATTGTCAACATGCTGGCTGATCCAAAGGAGGTAGGAATATATTACTTAAAAACTGATTATTATTAGTTTTGTTATTGTGCTAAAATGGATTCTTGTGCAAAAGGAATGAAAATGCCTTCTTATTGTTCTACAGGCACGGGCAAACATTACAGAAGTTCATTTTCTGCCCTTCAATCCAGTGGACAAACGTACAGCAATTACATACATTGATCATTCTGATGGTAAATGGTATCGTGCCAGCAAAGGTGCTCCCGAACAGGTAGCTATAAGTTCAAGCTCTATGTGTCTAATAGTACAAAATTGACAAAAGCAATCAATTTCAAATTGTATCAATTTATTTATGTTGTTGTCCTGAATGTCAGATTCTAAATATGTCTAAAGAGAGAGATGAGATTGCTGGGCAAGTGCATAACATCATTGAGAAGTTTGCTGAAAGGGGTTTACGTTCTCTTGGGATTGCTTATCAGGTATAGCAAAGATTTGATGAATGTGATCCTGTATCACCATATATTTGTCTTCCTGACGTGTATGCTGTACATACTGATGATTTCAGGAAGTTCCTGAAAAAAGTAAGGAGAGTCCTGGGGGCCCTTGGACGTTCTGTGGCCTGCTACCTTTGTTTGATCCCCCAAGGCATGATAGTGCTGAGACCATCCGCAGAGCACTTAACCTTGGTGTTTGTGTTAAGATGATTACAGGTACAAGTGAATTTTTTATGATATAATAGGCTAATATTTGTCAGCCTAAAAGCTTCACTCTGTGGATAATGTATAAAACTTCCTTCCATTCACACAAGCATAGGACCATACTTGAGATTTGAAGTTTGAAACATTTATGCAAGTGGTTTGAGCAGAAATGTTGATAGGGAAAAAGAGCTAATACGCTGCTTTTCCTACTAATGTAGGTGATCAATTGGCAATTGCAAAGGAGACCGGAAGGCGACTTGGTATGGGAACAAACATGTACCCGTCTTCATCATTGTTGAACCGTCACAACGATGAACATGAAGCTCTTCCAGTGGACGAGCTCATCGAAAAGGCCGATGGCTTTGCTGGTGTATTCCCTGGTATTTGAATCTGTCACCTTTCTCGACTCCTTTTTATATCTTATCTTTTGCAAAGGCAAAATGAACATTTTTGCGTGCAAAATTGAGTCAGACAATTCATTGGGATTGACTGAAGTTTTACGACACCACATACTGAAGAACTGTTTGAGGCATTTGATCATCCAACTTATTGAACGTTGGTTAATGTTGTTGTTTCCAAATCCTAATCATTGTTATGCTACTTTCAGAACATAAGTACGAGATTGTGAAAATCTTACAAGAAAAGAAGCATGTGGTTGGAATGACCGGAGATGGTGTTAATGATGCACCTGCGCTGAAGAAAGCAGATATTGGTATTGCAGTGGCAGATGCTACCGATGCTGCAAGGAGTGCTTCAGATATAGTCCTAACAGAACCTGGCTTAAGTGTCATTGTCAGCGCTGTTTTGACCAGCCGAGCTATATTTCAAAGAATGAAGAACTATACAGTTGAGTGGCGTTTTCTTCTAAACACTTAAATATTGCGGAAACATTCTATAGAGTAGTGAAGCCCTGAAACCCTCTAAAGATGCATGTAGATTAGCTCTTGACCATTAATCAATTTTCATTTCTGTTCTTTATCTTCGTTCTTGCTTCTGAATTGTTTTTGAGATAACACTGATGAGCCTTGCATGATTATGCAGATATACGCTGTCTCTATAACCATTAGGATTGTGGTAAGTTGTGTTTATTTTCTGTTTTATCATTTTTTTTCGTTTTGATGATGGTTATTAATATTATACTAAGTTTTTAACTATTGATATTTTCATTTTCATTGCAGCTTGGTTTCGTGCTCCTAGCATTGATATGGGAATACGACTTCCCACCTTTCATGGTTCTGATTATAGCAATCCTAAATGACGGTAATACTTTCAACTTAGATATCTAAATTTTCCACGCCTTAATTCTGTCTCGAATCCATTCACATGCACTCAACATCTTTTTCTACGAATATGTAATTAGGGACCATAATGACCATTTCAAAGGATCGGGTAAAGCCATCCCCAATGCCCGACAGTTGGAAGCTTAATGAAATATTTGCAACTGGTGTCGTCATTGGCACGTATCTTGCATTAATTACAGTACTGTTCTACTGGATTGTAGTTGACACCACTTTCTTCGAGGTATCAACTATCTTCTCAATACATTACTAATTTGTTTTACAAGTTATGTATTTGTGCATAATATCATTTGAATGTTTGGCCGTAGACCTATTTCCACGTGAGCTCCTTAACCAGCAGCGAGGAAATCTCCTCGGCCGTGTACCTGCAAGTCAGTATCATCAGCCAGGCTCTCATATTTGTCACGCGTAGTCAGAGTTGGTCGTTTGTAGAGAGACCCGGCACTCTACTGATGATCGCCTTTGTGGTTGCTCAACTGGTAAGATTTATGTCACTCGTAGGTCCTACGGGAGCTTTCACCTTCATTCTTATTCATACTCGAGTGAAATACATTCTGAAATGTTAAGTGACATAATTATTGCTTTAAACGTCAAATTAAACAAAATAAAACGAAATCTTGTGCAGGTGGCTACCGTGATTGCTGTATATGCCCATATCAGCTTTGCTTACATTAGCGGGATAGGATGGGGATGGGCCGGCGTGATATGGTTATACAGTTTGATCTTCTACATACCCTTGGACATAATCAAATTCACAGTCCGCTACGCCTTGAGTGGAGAAGCATGGAACCTCGTATTTGACAGAAAGGTGAGTTTTCATGATAAATCAATGTTTGGTATCGTATCGTGCTCGAAATGGTATTTTCTGTTTTGTGACTCGGGTGTTGTTGATTCAACAGACATTATTTACTTCCAAGAAAGATTACGGGAAGGAAGATAGAGCGGCCAAGTGGGTACTTTCTCAAAGAAGCCTACAAGGGCTGTTGGCTGCAGACCTGGGAGGGCCAGGAACACGATCTTCTTTGCTTGCAGAACAAGCAAGGCGCCGGGCTGAAATAGCCAGGTACTTTAAATTAAATCTCACTCTTAGCTATTGTTTTCGAGTTGAGTTGTTTTAATCCTGGCTAAGCACGGACATATTTTTCAGATTGGGGGAGATACACACATTGAAAGGGCACGTAGAATCGGTCGTGAGGCTAAAGAACTTGGACTTGGCTATGATCCAAGCTTCTCATACAGTCTGAAATGCTCAAATTTCTGCAGAAGGTGTTGTCCTTTTTTGGTTTTGTGCTATGTTGATTGATGCTCTCAGGTTTTGTAATGTGAGGAATGCTTCTGACTTATCATTGAAGCCATATTTGCTAGCACTGTTGAGATTTTCAGTAGAGAAGAGGACCATAGAATGTTAGCTTGGGAAAAATTCCTGTTTCTATTTGTTTGTTTGTTTGCTGATGTAATTTGTTCGGACAACAAAATCCAATAAACCCGTGATATGTCAAGCCACGGTAGAATTTTCTTTCATGTATTTCTGACATCCAATAATTATGAAATTGATATATCTAACTTATAAATGCACCAAGTAAATCAAACTAAACCATACCTTCTACCTCTCTTTAAAACCTTTCCCTTTTCTCTCCTCTTTAAATCCTACGCGTCACCTGTCTCCAGCTTCGGCACGCCAGCGACCATCCTTACTCTATTTCGGACTTCAGTAGTGGGGGTGGAGCTGAGAAACTCGTTGAATGAGGGAGAGGCTCGGGCGTGGTTAGGTAGGACCCATATCTGGTTTGGTGGTCGGCGACGGAAGAAGCTCGTGGTGGGCTGGGGTTTCCCGGCAGGAGGGGGAGGTATCTGGCGTTTTGATGCGGGTAGGTGGTGTCTCCCTCCCAGCTTCCGACTTCGATGGCGGTGGAGCTTTGACAGCGGTTGTGACGCATGCACCTTCCCCGGAGGTTTTCAGCGGAGGACGGTGGAGCCTTGCCGATGCACCACCTTTTATATTTAGCGCCAGCACATACAAACCACACTTTTTTCCTATGGGATCGATATTTAGGACTTTAGAGAAAGTCTTTATTACAATTTACCGCCGTTCGCGCTGTTCGAATTTAGGTGATACATTCTCGTCGTTTTTCTCGAGAGAGATCGCCGCCACATCATTACATCTAATTTCATCAAGTTCAAACAAGAGAAATAGATTGGATTGTGCCAATATACTATCTTGGTCTAAATCCGGACCATCTACTTTTTAACCTTAAGTATATTAATATTTTTTCCCAAGAATATAATGTTAAGCTAATCGTACCGTCACGGAGCTAGAAACGTTGTTTCGTCGCGAAGAGTAGATCGGAGCTGGAAAATTCATGTGGGTTTTTTTTAAATTTGTTGCGCTTTGGGATGCTTTAATATTGGGTATATCTTTATATGCCACTCAGCCCATCTTCTCAAGTTTTGGGCTCATTTGAATTTCAATTTGAGCCCAACATCGTTGTTGGGCCATAGACCATCTGGAAAAACCAATTCAAAATATCACGTGAAGAAATCACGTGTCATTCTGATTCAAAGCGGAATGGCAAATACAGACCCCAACAGATACATCAAATCTTCACTCACAATTTGATAAGAAAATAATCACAATATTTCATTGAAAGTCAGCGTCAGAGTATGAAAAAATTTAATGCTTTCATCGGCGTATACCAATATTCATAACAATCATTTACAACATATCCCAGTCATATAATTACAATAGGACAATTTTGTCATGAAAGCATGGTGTTATAATTTAATTATTGATTTAAAGTTTGGTAATTGAAAATTATTGATGATTTTTTCCACCTTCTCAATTTTTTTTTTGGAATAATTACATTTTTATATTATACCCAAAATCTGTCTCATCTAAAGTGTGTATCTCAAACCGTGAGAATGTCTCCTTAAAAGACATCATCTCAATTTTATTCTATTAAGACAGGAGTTAGTTTGTAATGACATAAAAACTTAAAATGTCAATAATATTATTTAAATGAATTTAAAATAAAGATAAAATACATTTTACTATACTTATTATCATGATTATTATGAGGCAGTACATTTTTTTTACAATTTGCTCTAATGTGTTAAATTTTGGACGAATTTTTAGAAAATACTGTAAAAAAATCTGAATTGCCTTTCACTAACACTCCATTACCTTTAATTTCAATTTCTCAAATCTTCCCTAACTATCCCTCTCTAATTTGACGAAACGAATTTAGTGAAATCAATTTCATGATATCGATGAAATAGATTTGATGAAACCGATTTAATAAAATAGATAATACAACTGAAAGTGAAACAATTAAACCGTTCTGATTACACTGATGAAACAATTGCAAGTGAAACAATTAAATCGTTTCAAGTGATCTAATGAAACAATTGCAAATGGAACAATTAAACCATTTCAAGTGAACCAATGAAGCGATTGGAAATGAAACAATTACCCCATTCCAGATTATCCGATGAAACTGATTTCAAGTGAACTGATGAAACCATTGTCAGTGAACCGATGAAACGGTTGCAATTGAGCCGATGAAACAATTACATGTGAACCGATGAAACCATTGCAATGAACCGATGAAACGGTTGGTAGTGAATCGATGAAACAGTTTGTAAGTGAACCGATGAAACTATTGCAATGAACCGATATTCAAAGGTATTCAACTAGGAAAAAATATTTAAAGTAAATAGTTTATACCCCTCTGATGGTATAAAATGACCAACAAATTAACAATTAATTCATATTTACGTTAGTGTGTCATTGATGACTCAACATTAATCTCAACGTTTCTAAGTTTCGTTGTGGATCAATGAATTTGTAAACGATTACAACCCTAGATTTTAATATCATGTTAATATACAACGTGTCTACAAATTTGAACTGTAAATACTTATTAAGCAATATTATAAGGGGTAATTACACATAAGTACACTTAACTATACGTCATTATCACATAGGTATCCCCAATTATAAAAGTTGATTATGCAGTCACCCAAATTAAATTTTGTCTCACTTAGATTTACCAGAGTTAAATCTAACAGAATTTTGAAATAAAAGAACAAAATATTCTCAATAGTTTTGATTTGAAATCAAGTTGATCTGACCAGTTTAATTATGCTCTGACTAGTTCAAATTTAAAATTTATTTATTTTCATTTAATAAATAATTATTAATTAAATTAATAAAAAAATTTAAAAACATATGTGAAATAACGAAACATAATATAAGTACATGTTATATAATATATTATTATTATAAAAATATTATTATTTGAAATTATGTTAAGGGTATTTTCGTTATTTTACATAAAACTTAGTGTTTTTTTTTGTAATTTAATATTAATTTAATGATTATTTATCAAATAAAAATAAATAAGTTTTAAATTTGAACCGGTTAAACTAACCTGATTTTAAATCAAAACTATTGAGGATTTTTCATCTTTCTACTTCAAAATTCTATTAGTTTTCATCTTGTTAGAACTAAGTGAAACAAAATGTAATTTGGGTGACTACAAAATTAATTTTTATAATCGAGAATATTGATGTAAAAATTGTGTATAATCGAGTGTATTTATGTGTAATTACCCCGTATTATAATCATATTTGTATTTCAATATACTGTACTGGTAAATTTTTGCTCACTTTGGATTCTGTTGTTGAGAAACTTTGAATTGATTTAGGATAATGGTATTGACGGTTAAGTTTAAGACATGACTAATGGATTTGACTAACATTCCTTAAACAATTGTACAGAGTGAACAAGAATACAAAGAAGAGATGTTGGAAGCATGACGCTAAAACATGTTGTTGGGGATGGATTGAAATGAAAGAAAATGAATATGGAGATAATGGTGGCTCACCAAATTGTTTGACAATAGTGGGTCCAATTAAGGACCATTTAAAACATAATGTTTGGCCAAAAGGAATAGGTAGAGAGCTACTTAAACCCACCGATTTAAGCACATTGACTATATTTGCTTAACAAACTTCACTTACCCGCAATTATTACCTAACTCACAATCCAAGAAAATGCCAAATATATAAAGATCACAAGAGGTGAAGTAAAAGAAAATTAAATAAATAAATAAAGTGGGGTTGGGAGTCTGGGACTAGTAGGAGGAGGAACCCACTCAACAACCTCTGACATTTGACCATAACAACGTGTCAGAAAATGTCTTAATTGATTTAGCTCTAACCCATTTTCTACGATCAAATTGTTAGCAAATAGATCTTCAGCTCAAGCTACAAAGAATGAAAGATGGGCATAAAGCGATATACATGGATTATTATCTCGTGTGAATTAGGAAGTCTTGTACGAATATGTGAGAATTGTATTTTTATTATTATGTCATGTATTTTTATTATTAAGCTATATATTTTCATTATTATGCCATGTATTTTTATAATCGTGTTTCTATATGACATGTATTTCTAAAACATTATTATGGCAGACCAAAATAAAAATTGGGGTACGAACCATTTTTTAAGCCGTACATATAAAATTAATTTTACAAGAAATTACGTAAAAAAAACTTATTACGACATTTCAGTCGAGATTATAACATATGTAATGTAGGGATGCATTCAAGTGAGAACCAAAAGTTGTGTGAGAACTCGTGAGAACCACCCAAATGCAACGAGGTGACGTGTATTTTTCTATAACATAGAGGGGAAAGTGTTACCCGTCGAGGTGAGGGGTGGTTACGAGGGATTAGAAGAAAAAAAAAAGTTTTTGTTTTGGTCTGCCACAATAATGTTATGGAAATACATGTCGTAATAATGGAAACACGATTATAGAAATACATGACATAATAATGAAAATGCATGCCTTAATAATGGAAATACACTTTTCACAATTCGCACAAGACCTCATAGTTCGCACCAGATCATGACTCATATATATAATCTCAAAAATTAAATAAGTTAATACATTTTAAAACAGTTGTTGAATTATATAAATGCGTGAATGTGATGATTGATGAGATTCGATTACAACCATACGAAACATGAACATACACAATATGCAATCAAATTAGAGGCATAAACATGTTTCTAATCAACCCTTAAATTACACAATGTAACTCATGTTGATATTTAGATAATCGATCAAGTTAATCGATAGAGGAAGCGTACCTGGATCGTATTCGTGTTCATCGTTTGACAACTATGGTGATTTTCATATAACCACACCTAAGAGCACCGTCTCTAATAATTCTCTATGAATGGATTAGTCAATAACACAAATGCTTATCGTGTGTTATATAAGATCATATCCTTAGTTATATTTGGTTAACATAACTAGTTATGATATTTATGATTTGGCCCCTCGCCAAACCATAAATACACCTAAAGCCTCTACCCATATATCCCGTGACAATTATATTCATAGACTCGAATCTTAATTATTTAAGTAAATCACTTTAATTCGGGCCAACTTAGATGATAACCCAACACACATAAATTATAACTATAAACCTATTTTTAGTTATTCTCCATGAATAATGTGAGTGTTAAAAAATATTTTTTTGACCAAAAATGTGAAGAAGAGCATTTCTGAAGGTGAGATTCTTGTGAATATATCTGATATATAGTTGGGTGTAGAAATCTTCTGTTAAGAGAAAAAGTGCAATGCAATGCACCGCAAATACAATACACCTACCAAAACTGTATTTTTGTTACCATTTCCTTCCTATTTTTACCACTTTCTTTCCTGTTTTCTTAATAAACAATTTACAGACAAAATCAGGTAGAGAATTAGTAAATTAATTAATCAGTTGCATAAAATAATACAAGGTTCTCGGTTGTTTTGGCAGTTCGTGCCTGCCAGCTTTTCTTGGTAAGTATAAAATCTTGAATGGGAAAGTAGAAGAAAAAAATGTGCACCAGAGAGAAAAGGGAAAGGGGACAGTGAAGATTAAGCTAAATCGCGTTTCTGGGTCAGAGAGATTTGGGGAGAAAGTAATGGATTGGAGGGTTCTCTTTGTGGGTTTCACTGTCTGCATTCTGGGTTTCACACCATCCTCCATCAATGGAGACACAGATCCAGCTGATGGTCAGTCCTCTGAAACTCCTTTATTGTTTAGTGCCTAATGTTTGTGCTGATCTTGGTATCATCTGCATTTGGTTTTCTTTCAATCACTTGTTGGGTTTGACTGATTCGTCTTATGTTAATTTGATGGTGGATTTGTGGAGATCTGTTCTGTGAGAAGGAAATACAACTTTTTTTAATTGAAAAATCCCAAGTTGGAGACACTGATTATGATAACATGTGTGAAGTTTTTGAGCTAATCATTAGTGATTTGGGTTTTAGTCATTGTTGCTGTTAATTGGTGTTTATCTATTTGTTAGCTATGGTTGAAAGTTAGGACTTTATTCATGTCTTCATTGGTTTGATTGATTTATGACAAATTTATAGGTTTTGATGCAGTTACAATTTACAAAACAGACATAATATTAGGATTTTGTGTAATCCATGTTGTGACTTGCTTGATTGATGTGCAGCTTCTGCTCTAAATGCACTGTACAACAGCTTAAACTCGCCATCTCAGTTAACCCAGTGGAGTTCATCTGGCAATGACCCGTGCGGGCAGTCTTGGAAAGGCGTTACATGCTCAGGCAATAGAGTCACGGAAATGTGATTCTTCTGTTTTCCCTTTCACGCTCTCGTGCAGTGCTTTTATCCACCATGAATGTTGTTTCTGATACATGCATTTTCATATATTTGTTTGCAGTAAATTACCAGATCTTCAGCTATCTGGATCTCTGGGATACATGCTCGATAAGCTAACTTCCGTAACCAAACTGTAAGATAAGCGGTATTACACATTTTATGATGATTTTTTTTGTGTTCATTTCGGAATTATGATATGGAAATAATTTATTCTGCAGAGATGTTAGCAATAACCGTATTGCAGGAGATATGCCTTACCAACTTCCGCCAAATCTTCAGCAACTGTATGCCACTCTGCACTCCACGCGCATATGTTTCCATTTCTTATATTCGCCCGATTTCGTGTTTTTATATCAATGGCTATTTGTTCACATGCAGGAACTTTGCTAATAATCAATTTACGGGAAGCCTTCCTTATTCCATTTCCACTATGACTTCTCTTAAGACCCTGTGAGTGAACTTGCACTAGCTTATTGTTCTCTTGTTTGAGCTTAATCTGAAGTCCCAAACAAACGACTTACCTTTATACCTTCCTTTGAGTGTAGGAACATCGCTCACAATCAGCTACAGACCGTGGGCGACTTTTTCGGGCAGCTTACTTCACTCTCCATATTGTAAGATCTCCGGCCCACCCCTAGCAAATTTGAAATTTGACTTGATGGCATTTTTTCAATCAGAAAAGACTTGTTTTTTAAAAAAATGAGCAAGATCCCAATGAGGGAGCCACGCACACTCAGCCCAATAAAGCCGATAAAAAAGGAGCCTAAAGGCATGAGGGAAAAGAAAAATCACAATGAGAAAACCCGTATGGGAGAGAGCAAAATAGACGCTAGCATAGAAAGCAGAAACATGTTGAGTCTATAGGGTGACAGTCTCTGAGACTCGGGGACAGTCTCTGGAGTTTGATACTAATAGTTCAAAATGGTTTGTTGTTTTTCTACAAAGATACTAACTTTCTGTTATTTACAATGTCTTGTGGTATGGATCTTGGATAAATATCCATTACATTACTTGTGAACTGCAAGCTTAGTTAGTGAGTGAACTAAGATTTTTCAGACAAGTTTGACAATTTCAGAAAAAAGAAACAGATAAACTCTAGAGTTTGTTTCTACTTAGAAACCAAGTGACATCAATCTTGGTTTTCTATTTCAGGGATCTCTCTTCCAACAGACTGACAGGTAACCTTCCGGAGAGTTTTAGCTCTCTTTCCAGCATAGTCAGCATGTAAGTGACAAAGACGTTTTTTTTACTGTAGCGCTAATATGGACAGCTTCTTATCTAATTAATCGCTGCACAGGTATCTGCAAAACAATCAGCTCACAGGTCCTATCGACGTCCTTGCTAATCTTCCTCTTCAAAACTTGTGAGTGGTCTTATACAACTTTGGAAGGAAATTTTGATGTTTTTTTTTTGTTTTTCATAGAAAGGACCTTCAAGCCTTATGGCATGGCCATTGTTTTCAGGAACATTGCAAATAACCAATTTACTGGATGGATTCCCGACCAGTTGAAGAATATTAATCTGAAGTATGTATTTGACATTTCATTGGTTATAGTTATAAACATTGGTTTGCTAGTAGTGAAGATTGAAGAGTGTAACTTTATCGGTTTCCGATTTGTATTCTTAAACCAGAAATACATTTATGACAGGAAAGAGGGTAACGCATTTAGCTCGGGCCCTGCACCCCCGCCTCCACCAGGAACACCTCCTGCCCCCAGACCAGGCAAACGCCCTTCAAAGGATAACAGTCCGCCTACTAGTGACGGTGGCGGCAAAAAATCAGGAATTGGGGCCGGTGGTGTAATAGGAATAGTAATAGCCATCATTGTCGTAGGCGCTGTAGTAACATTCTTCATAATGAAGAAAAGATCCAAGAAATTGCCAAAAGATATAGAAAAGGTTGATAGTCAACCCTTTGATCCTCTTCCTTCAAACGAAGTGCGGGGTAATGTTTCTCACCTTTCTAATGACATTCAAGCCATCTGTTTCTCCTTCTCTCTCAAATTGAATCTTGAATTTTGATTGTAACATGTTATTGCAGAAATGAAGTCGGTACAAAATTCCTCCACGAGCAACGCATTGGCATTTGATACTCCTGCTTCGATGAATCTTAGACCCCCACCTATTGAACGTCACAAATCATTTGATGAAGATGAATTTTCAAAGAGGCCTCTTGTGGTTAAGAAAACTAATATAGCTCCTATAAACGTGAAATCATACTCAATAGCGGACTTGCAGGTGGCCACAGGTAGCTTTAGTGTTGAGAACCTTCTTGGCGAAGGGTCTTTTGGACGGGTTTTTAGGGCACAGTTTGAAGATGGGAAGGTATATACATTTTTTCCTTGATTTGCCAAGCAAACTCCACCCTCAATCTAGTTTAGTATATTAGTTCTTATATTGTTACTTCACTATGACTATATGAAAGGTTCTCGCTGTCAAGAAAATAGACTCATCTGCCCTTCCCAACGAATTATCAGATGATTTCACAGAGATAGTTTCAGATATCTCCAGGCTGCATCACCCAAATGTAACAGAGCTGATGGGGTATTGTTCAGAGCATGGAATGCACCTTCTTGTGTACGAGTTCCATAAAAATGGATCACTTCATGACTACCTACATCTATCAGATGAATATAGCAAGCCATTAACATGGAACTCTCGAGTCAAGATTGCTCTGGGTACTGCACGAGCATTAGAGTAAGTTAATCCTCGAAAAGTAATGTGGTTGCACTCTTAAATTAAATTTATAAAGCTAAAACCAAATATGAAGTGATCATTCGCGTTCTCTTTTTCAGGTATCTACATGAAGTTTGTGCACCATCAGTTGTTCATAAAAATATCAAAGCAGCCAATATATTACTGGATGCTGAGCTTAATCCTCACCTGTCAGACTCGGGCCTTGCAAGCTTCATTCCAAACGCTGATCAAGTAAATAATGAACACCTTTTGCAAGAAACTGCAATGTCAGTTTCTTTTTCTTAGCTTTGTATAGCGTGGTGGGTCATGCAGAAACTTACTAATAGTGTGCATCCTCTATCCATCTAACTATATTGCAGCCACAAAGGGCTTTTGTTTCGGTTTCAAAATAATTTTATGGCTCGGAATTTATTACATGCTTTGACGTTTCCAGTCATTTGACCTTATGCAGGCATTGGAACAAAATGCAGGATCCGGATATAGTGCACCTGAGGTTGCAATGTCCGGTCAGTATAATCTGAACAGTGATGTCTATAGCTTCGGAGTGGTCATGTTGGAGCTGATCAGTGGACGTAAACCATTTGACAGGTGACTGTTCTTATACCAGTGTTCTGACTAATTATCAAAATGTGGTTGGTGAATGAATTTAACATTCTATGGCAGTTCAAGGCCAAGATCTGAGCAGTCATTGGTTCGTTGGGCCACGCCTCAACTCCATGACATTGACGCTTTGTCAGAAATGGTTGATCCCGCGCTTGAGGGTCTTTACCCGGTCAAGTCTCTCTCCAGATTTGCTGATGTCATTGCTCTTTGTGTCCAGGTAATCTATGAATCATGTATGTTCATTTGTTGTCTATAAGCTATGAGTACATATAAGATAGACAAAAATCAATAATTTAGGATGCCAAGTAGACTAGTAGTTTTGCACGGGGCTATACATACAAATAGTATGTTTATGCATATAACTTCATCTGTAGAAAATTTCTGATGTGTAATATTTGTTGTGATGGGACAGCCTGAGCCCGAGTTCCGACCACCTATGTCAGAAGTGGTTCAAGCATTGGTTCGGCTTGTGCAGCGAGCTAACATGAGCAAGAGGACAACGGGAAGCGAACAAGGAGCCTTCCAGCGAGCTGATGACACGGATACACAAGATTACATGTCTTAAACAGATACAGAACCTTGTTTGCTTGTACTGTGGATACAAACGGAACAAAGCAATTTGCTTGTTTTTTTTTCAACCACATAAAGTCACTGATTAGAGTTGACATTTCAGTTGATTCTCACTGGCACGCGATGTCAGAAGAAGAAGCTTGGACGGTTTGAGCAGTTTGTTAATATTACATGATTGAGTTTATTATATCTTTTCCTGCTACATTGTATCTAAATCTTGTAAAATTTCCCTACTTTGGTTTCTGGGAAAATAAGAGCCTTCAAATACCAAAAAATTGTATGTATGTCATTACGATTACATTGTGCAAGGATGTTTAAGATAGCTTTCCTGTCAGGTGCCAAACTAATTTCAGAAACATCTGATGAAAAAAAAATGGGAAATTTCATTGGAGAAACACAGTTCACACTAACTTGTACCGTCTGAAGCAAAAACCAGAATACAATGACTGTAGATTAAGTCATAACAGCAGCAGCAGACCAAATGCTAATTATAAACCATATACTTAGGCGTTGCGCTGAACTTTTGGTACCCTTTAATGACCTTATTAACTGCATCGAGAAATTCTTGTTCTGTCACAGTCTTCCTTCGTGCTCTGAATCTGATGGCATACATCCCGGCTTCTGTGCATACTGTAGCAGCCCAAGCTAATGGGCCTAAAGTGGCCCAAACCAATTGGCCCAATTCCTCGTGAGTTCTTGAGAGAACTCTAGATTCTTCCCGCCCGAATTGCTCAAATTGCCCGAAACTTGCCAAGCAAGCTACCCAAGATATTTAGATTAGTGTGAATATTTTATTCAGGATATTTTTGTAGAGAAATCTAGAGGATTAATCCTAG
>JAYMTP010001523.1:0-23673 GCA_036897365.1 Geranium brycei | reverse complement strand
CTAGGAGTTAAAACCTAGCTGGCGGGATATTGACCAATATCTCGCCGGCATAATCTCACCAAGCAGGCGAGATATTGGTCAGTCTTAGCCGGCGAGATATTAATATCTCGCCGGCTAAGACCAGTCCCGACGAGACTGGGCCTCCTGGCCGGCGGGAGCAAAGTCCCGCCGGCTAGGAGGCAGTTTACAGTAGTGTAAGTATTTAGAATTCATATGCTAATCCCAAAACTACACAAGGAATCAAATGCTAATTTGGTAATTAATGAAAAGTAATTAACATATGTTTGTCATGTGTCTTATTAAATAATTTTTTTCATCAAAATATTTATTTTTACGGAATTTACGGGTGTAAAATACTTAAAATTAGAGCATGCAATAAAAATAAAATAATGACCGTTTAGACTTTTAAAATTTTAATTTTAGTCGTTAATTTTTATAATTTTTCTTTATTTAATTATTACTCTTCAAACTTTTCAAAAATGACCGAATGAACTGATTCTAAAAAAACAAGAGAAGCTAGTCGGGTGGATACAATATCTAAAAACTAATCAAATCCCACTTAAAAATGAATTAAACCATCATAAATTAATCAGAAAATTTAGAACGTGCAAATGGAATGAGCCACTAAATTAATTAAAATATATTGATTTCATCTGTAATTAAAATATACTGTTTTGATCTCCAAGCTAACATAAAAGTCAATAAAATTATCTGTATTATTTTCCACGAAAGTCAATAAAAAGATCTGTATTATTTTCATGGGTGTCATGAATAATTTAATTAAATTGAAGATTTTTATTGGCCGAAGAAGTCGGCAATATAGCTGTTGGAGAGTGTCTTAAATGTAGTATCAATAAAGATCATGCATTTATGAAGATTCCTATATTTATACACATTATTGAACCTAAATGGCCAACTCTTGTGACCCATGTTAGAGGCAGTTGTGCCTTTTTTCAAGCTAAGTTTGAGTTTTGGTTACTTTACAAGAGAGAGCCCAATTGACTTCACCTGTTAACCTCTTTTTTTATGAGCCTCTTTTCTTGGCATGCAAGCAATTTAATGCCTCTCTCTCTTTTGCCCCTACCATCATAATTTTTATTAATAATTTAAACATTAGTGGTAAGGAGCTCACACTAACGTATACAAGGTCCTGATTTTAAATTTAAAAGACCGATAACATGATTCCCCCAATGTCGGTCCAGAACATGTTTTTTTTCTTCTGATTTGCTGATAAAAAAAGTTAATTATCACAAATATTAGTGATTTTCACGATTTTGAAAATCAGGTCTAAAGAGTTTATCGGTTGTGATTCACTGTGTAAAACAATATGGGTATTTAGTGAACTAACTATTGAAACTCAATTCATTAAATATTTAACTCGCGCTTGTTATAATAGAGTTTGCGAAAACAAATGATATTGATCGTGAAAACAATTACTATCATAATTTTGATTAGTAATTTAAAATTAATTAATTATTATATGGTTAATCATCACAAATATCAGTGATTTTCACAATTTTGAAAATTGTGTTTAAAGAGTTCATCGGCCGTGACTCGTCATGTAAAACGAGATGAGTATTTCGTGAACTAACTATTCAAACTCGTCTCGTTAAATATTTGACTCGCTCTTGTTATTATAGAGTTTGAGCTTGCTATAATAGAGTTCGTGAAAACAATTACTATCAAATTTTTGAGTAATAATTTAACATTAATTATTATATGGTTAAACATCATAAATATTAGTGATTTTTACAATTTTTAAAATTATGTATAAAGAGTTTATCGGCTATGACTCCTCATGTAAAACGAGATAACCATTTAACGAACTAATTATTCAAGCTCAATTTGTTAAATATTCAACTTGAACTTGTTTTCATAATATAATTAGAGTTGGTGAAAACAAAGGATATTGATCCTTGCTTTTCTTATTCATTTGTAGTGCACATGTTTATATAAGAATGAGAAGCTACAAAATAGGTAATGAAGATATTTACGATAAATGTCTTAGTGTAAATGAGAAAGATCCCATAAGTCATGTGCATGGATCATGCACCAAATCAGTCATGATTCGATTGCTTGATTTAGGGGATATTTCACCAATAGTTCGAACAAAATTCCAGCCCAGCAAGTTATGCTGGTTTAACAGAGAAGCTAAGGGTGTTAAAAAATAATCAAACCGACTGGAGCTGAGCTGAAAAATGTTCAAACTGAAAGAAATCGATTTGATTTGGTCCAAAATCGAACTGAACTAAGACCCATCGGTTGATTTTCGCTTTATAAAATGAGAACCGATAAAAAACTGATCCGAACTGAAAACTGATCGATTTGGACACGTGGCTCATTTTAAGTATTCGATCCTTATTAACTGGACCTAAAATTATTGGGCCAACAAAAAACAAGTCAATTAATAAGTCAAAATTGGCCCAAAATGTGAGAATTTCATGAAAATCGGTTCAAAGTAAATCCAGCCGAAAACCGATAAGTCAAATAATAAGTCAAAACAGTATAAAATATTAAAATTTTATGAAATTCGGTTCATAAAAAACCGAACAAAAAATCAATATGTTTAAAACCAAACCGAACCAAATTTTTTCGGTTCAGTTTCGTTTTTATTTTCTTAAAACCTAATTGATAGGTTTAGTTCAAAAAGGAACGTAAACAGCCCTAAAAAGAGCTGAGTTCAAGCCAAACTTATCAATGTTTAATAGACTTGTGAACTGACCCATTTAGTATTTAATTAATCACCATTTTTATTTAAATAACCAAAATATATAATTTAATTAAACAAGTCGAGTCAAATTTGAGATTGAATATTATTTTACGAGTCAATTTCGATCTCAATTATATGAGCTTATTCAAATTCAAGTCGAACCTTAACAAAACATACTCAATTCAACTCGTTTACTTTCTCATCGGTTAAATGAATTATGAAACACATTGTTTTGTCCAATCCAAAAGGACCAAATTGGCTAACATGAAAGCTTGCAAAAAGTAAGCATAAACAATGCATATTGGAGTTTAGTCTTTAACAGCATTACTTTCCATTTATGGTTGGAGAATGAATGAACAAAACATCACAACTTGTTACAATCAACACATTTTGATAAATGAATATATGAGATTAGTGTCAACAGAAAAAAGAAAAGTTTATGGAACTATGAAAATGATGCTTTTGAATATGTATATAAATCACCACCCCAGATTTCCTGCAGCCCTAACTCTACAAACCCTCAATTTTTCGGTCGGGCGAGGGCAAGCGAAAGTGAGAACCCTGTCGAAGAACCAAGCAAAGGAACTAAAAAATGAGCAACCGGCGCGCCAAAATTGCCTAAATAAGTCAGCTTAAGATGGCGGGGGTGCGCGTAGAATACATCAAAAGAGGGTTTTCGATTACACAACTCCAGAAGGAAGCCGTAGGACAAGTTGTCCCCCGAAAACGCTGTACACAGATAAGTATGGTAAAGTTTAGTTTCAGAAACAAGTCTTGAACTGTGGTTTTATGCAATCTGTAGAACAAAGAGAGAGGGAGATAGAATCGAGAGTATGGAGCCAACCTCTTCATATAATAGTAACAGAAGTCGGCTAAGATGAAAGTTTGGATAATTTCCGAGATGAGAACCATAGAGGGCCATAATCCATAGCCCAATGCTACAAGCAAGTGTCCACCACTATCTAAAACCTGTTGGAAACAGCAGAATCATACTTAAACCAGAGCCATCTGAAGAGTTTATAGTCTCCATTAGAGGAAACATAACACAGGAGCAGCCATGTGTAGGGATTAGATGTCACAAACTCAACATGTCGCTTTTTTACTCGTTCAAACACATCAGTTGACAAATTTGTTTTTGCCAAATTTGTTCAAAATGTTTGTAATTGAAAAAAAAATGTAAAGGACATGTCATCAATGAACCAAGGATATTAATTGGTTGACACAAGAATACTCAACAATGTTCTAAGAATCCATGACTAGTCCGATTAGTCCCCGAATAATTCCCGATTAGTCCCCAGAGGCCCTATCTGCCTAACTAGCGCCTACCATTTTTAAAACACAGATATTCAGACATTAATTTAAATCACTTAATTACTCCATTAGTCCAGGAGTAAGCGTCTTTCTTTCTAAATTCAGATGTCTCAAAATAAGTGTTCACTTTCTTTTTTCAGGAAGTTGGATGTTCATGAATTATATCCTTTATATGAGTTGATTATAATCAAAATTAGTGCACTATCTTTACATGAAATGCATGGTTAAACGACCAACTCTACGCCCCGCCCACCATTACGGGGACATTGCACAACATATTCACGTCCAAGGTGAATATTTCCCATAAAGGATCTACTTATTCAAAATTCACGAGCAGATGACTGAATATAACTGTAATCAGAATCGAGTTATAGATACAGTTTATTGAAATCAAACCTGGAGGACCCAATGTGCACAGCTGAGGAACCTTGCAACGCCCAATGCGAATACATAATGAGCCGTGAATGGTTCGACAATCTGGAAGTAAAGAGAAATATGAGGTAGAAGAAAACAGTAGCATATGTAATTTGAAACCCCTCACAAGTATATTCATTTTAAACCCATGAAATGGCACCTTAGTGTTTTGCATGACGCGCAACTGAGGAAATACTGAAACAGCTTCCACATATACACAGAACGCCCAAAAAATCCTGTTTATGATATGATGAGAAGTTGAAGGATGAACAGGTACGGCTAACACTGCACATGGTATCACCTGCACCAAAATAACAGATTAGTTACAACACAAGAAATATTAAATAAAACGAATATAGCAAATGGTTCAAGCCAAAAGTTATAGAACTATACATTGACTAGACTAACATGCCATAATCATATTCAAGCTAATCCCGATAATTCCTACATACATGAACTATCTAGCTTCTTTGGACAAAGCTAATGATCAATAATATCACAACTTTCATGAAATACCAACTTTATGGTTTTTTTATACGCAATAACCACGTGTATTGGTATTAGTATCAGTGATCGGGAACTTAATATACCGAAGTCCCTGCAATTTTTTCTCCCACCCTGACTTTGCATGCTGACTGTAACAAACTTGCTTTACAAATATCTCTTTAAGAATATGAGTCCGATCTTATATGGGTGTAAGTTATGATGACTGTTTTTCACCAAAATACCTCACATAAACAATGTAAAACTCACCACATAATATATCGCAACGTTGTCTTTTTCCTCCATGTAGCTGGCCTTTAGTTTGAAGCGGATCATATAAATAACCCACAGGGTCGTCGCCAATGTAGCTAAATCGAGTATGGTGTGTATATCATATTCCATAACAAAACTGCAGTAAAGCCTAACAGCTAAAAACAAAGCTGTAAGCTCCTGAGACTTAAGCGAGAGTCCTGCACAATACTCAAAGCGAAAGAATGAGCATGAAACACAACCTGAATATCAGGAATTTCTCATAATTCTTCGCGCTAAGCATAATGTAGCAAAAGCTTGCAAGAAAACATCAATGCCAATACACAAACTGATGCACATTGTAAAATATATGAATAGGGCATGCTAAATAGAAGTTTTAATAAGATAATAACAAAATAAGAGATTAACTTTCCCTAACCTAAATGCAGACAAGAATTTACCTTTTTTTACTGAGGAAACCAATATAAACGTTTCAAATGCTAACTACCAAATAAATAAAACTCATAGCTCATAGACATTCTGCAACTGCCGAGTAAGAAACTAAGAAACCGAAAAAGAGTGGCATTTAAATTTTTCTAATCTTCTATATGATATTTCAACTACCTAATATAGAAGCCAAGCTGATTAATCAAACTACACTCACTTCCTCTCCTAAACAAACAGAAATCTAAAAGATAATTTTCTCATTAACCAAACAAAGGCCTGTAAAGTAATCCACACAACATAATATCCTCTTTTTTCACTTCCACTTGTTTAATTCGAAGATACAAAGAAACAAGATCATCGTCTAATTGCCAATTGGTAGATAAATCACTTTCTAATAGAATTGATCAATCTCGCCAGCAACCCTAAACTCAAATCCACCTATTCACATACCACATTCCTTCAATTTTCCGGGAAAACACAGAATAAACAGAAGCGCGATCAATTCAAATTTCAAAGCATTTCGAATTTCATTTTCACCTGCACAGGTCTTCTCCTTCATGAGCTTGTAGATAAGCACGGAGATTCCGATGGAGTGAACCGCCTCGGCTACGATGAAGAGCGTGTCGTGATCTTGGACGATGGATCGGAGCACGATCAGAGCCACCAGAACCGCGACGACGGCGAGCAACCCCTTCACCTTCGGCGGTTGCCGCCGAAACCATATCTGCACGGCTTGGATCGGCGTCCTCTGTGGCCTCATGGCGTCGCTTCTTCGCCAATTTCTCCTCTTCCTCTTCCTCAGTTGTTGTTTGGGTGCCGAGAAAACGAGAGAAAGTGTGGGAAAATCAAAGAGAAACGCGAGTAGTCATCGATGCGTTTATTAGTTTCCGAACCAAGTCTATAACTGTGTTTTATTGTATTTTATTTTTGAAGGTTACAGTAACACACGTGTCAGTAATATCGACCGTTGCGTCAAATCGGACGGCGGGTGTTAAATTATAATTCTGATGACAAAGACATAAATCCGGAAATTTCCATTATCCATTCATTTAATAGCACTTTAAGAAGAAAATTAAATGATAATGGTAGCAACTTCTATATGTGGAAAGTAATATTTTTTTGCAAAATAAAGTGTTAACGTTAAATTACTTTATTCATGTCTTAAATTTTGGTCAAATATAAAAATACAAAATTAACATTTACATAAAATTGAGAATTTGTATCTTTGTGTTTTGATTGTTTGTAATATTTTATTATCCTTAACTAGAAAACTCAATTTTCTTTAACTAAAGCTTAAACACATGAGCTCGATGGTAAAAAAAGAAGAGATTTTAAAATAACACAACTGATGGTGTGTCATGGTGTTATTTATAATAGGAAAAATTTCTAAAAGTTTATTTTTGTAAAAATTCTCACTCATTCATGTTCAAATTTGCACCGTTTGTGCAGATTTGTGAAAATTAACGGAAGTTTTACTTAAGTGTTGGACGTTTGAGTTAACACGTTTAGGGGTGGGCATGGGTATAGAATCGGACCGAACCGGTCAAGAATTGGACCAGACTAGACTCCCTATGTCTCCATTTTAAGAACCAGAACCATTACATGCAGTTCCCGGTCATCCAGTCCTGGTTTCGGTTCGGTTCGATTCGAATTCGGTATCTGGTTCCGTTGTCAAAGTGTCCACCCCTAAGCACGTTTGATTTAACACTTCAGTGACACTTTCATTAATTTTCATGGATTTGCATAGACAGTGCAAAAATAAACACGAGTAAGAGAGAGTTTTTTGCAAAAATGAAAATGTGTGAAGGAGAGTTTGTGCAAAAAACATAATTATAGGGAGAGTTTTTGCAATTTTTCCTTTATAATACATTACTAGTTAAGTGTTCGTTTTAATTTTACTATTGATTTAATAGACCCTAAATAGAAATACCCTTCTCTCATATTTATTATCTCTCTCTTCTTAATATTTTTTTCACCCATGACACACATTTGTAAATTTAAAAGCTTATACACATAAGCTTGATGGTAAAAAAAATTGAGATTTCAAAATAACACAATGATGTGGCACAATGTTATTTATAATATATTACTTACGTTTAAGTGAGTTCGTTTTAATTTTACAATTGGTTACCAGACCCAAAATTGAAATACCCTTCTTTCTCTCTCTCTCTCTTTTTTATATTTTTTTACTTATGACCCACATTTGTAAATTTAAAAATAATTAGGGGGTGTATTCAATTAGGATTTTAATTGATTTTAAATGATTTTTAAAAGTCATTGAATTCTTATAATTCTATAGACTATTTCAAGTCTATAAAGAGTCTTGATGATTTTAGTGGAATGATTTCAAATCTCATGGTTGGAGATGATACTTCTAAAAGAGTTTGACATGTGTACCAAGTCTCTCAAAATCATCAATTTATTAAAATATCTCAAAGTCATTGACTTTTCCAATACCATCAAATTTAAAAAGTATTTTTAAAGTCATGATTGAATATCACAAGAGTTTAAAAGTATTTTTAAAGTCATGATTGAATACCACAAAACTTGAAAAGACTTCTCAAATCCATTAAATCCTAATTGAATACACCCAAAGTGTGAGTTTTCTTCCCAAATTCTATATCTCATTTCAAACTCAAATTTTTGTTGTCGAAAGAAACCAGTTTTATCAAGCTCACTGCACAACATTATGCCGGACAACAGCCAAGAGATCCGTTAGGATTAAAACCCCCACCAAAATCTCAAACCGGATTAAACAACGCGAACTTGGCCAGCACATCCATTCTAAAAAGAATCGAAATTGAAGGCAGATTGTCAAGTAAATTACAACAATTCAAAACAATACCTCAAAAACAGTTTAATATTCTAAATTTAGTAATGATTGTCGAGACAAATCTTTGACAGTCAGATTCAATAATTGCCGATTCTCACCTGTTTCTTCGAGCCTATTAGAAAACCTCATGACATCTCATGGTCTCCATCTCAACAGACTAAATATATTTAAAACATTATTAAATATGCTGTATTTATAATACGTCGTGTACGTGCCCGAGCTTTTCTTGCATACTCCTCAACATGACTAAATTGAGAACATTGAGTCTCGTTTAAGTTTTAAATGTTTTATCATTCAATTGCCTTAAAATAAAATGACAAGAAGATTGGGAGAACCCAACATTGAGAGAGACTTTAATTAGGGTAATGCCCTCTGAACCTCACACACCCTTATAAGGGATTGGTCCTATCAACAACACAACTGCACAGCTAAAAGTAGAATTGAGAGAGGGTTGTGGGCCCCACCGTCCTTCTCGAAGGGCACCCACGTGGGCACCTTTAGGCGAGGCCACGTGTGGAGACGTTAAGGTATCTTTTTATTTAATCAACCCCGGTAAGCCCAACCACCCGGAGCGCTTTTTAAATTAGACGGACCTTGATGGGCTTCTTGACATGAACCGTGGGGCCCATAAAAACAGTATGTCCGGTGGGCCCGCCCGGTCCGAATACGACAAAACCTTACCCGAATTACTAAAAAGAAAATAAAATAATTAATGCAGACCAAGAAGAGGAACAACGAGAGTGAAGCAAAAGCAAAAAACGCGTTTTTTTCTAAAAAAGAAAAAAAATAGCTCTTTCTCTATCTTCTCCAGAGAAACCCAAAATTAGGGTTAGGGTTTCCAGAGCACGAAAAAATCTACTGGAGCTGAAATTGGCGGAGGGTTTTAGGGTTTTGAGGACCCTCTGAGATGGGTTCGTCTGGGTTTTCTCTCTCGTTCATGAAATGGCTCTCCTTTCGTCACTTCCCTTTCCTGATCCTTCTCTTGCTGTTCTTCAATCTCGGCTCCGGCGAATCGGGCGGCTCCGGTGAGGCCGAGCTGCTCCTCCGGTTCAAGGGCTCGGTGTCGGACCCGTCGGGGCTGCTCTCGCGGTGGAGGCTGGGCGGTTCCGGGCACTGTTCGTGGCCCGGCGTGTCGTGCGACTCGAATTCGAGGGTCGTGTCGCTCAACATTACCGGAAATGGAGGTCAAGGTAATTCCGGTGATCTGTCTTGTTCTGTTTTTGCTAAGTATCCGCTTTATGGGTTTGGGATCAGAAGGGGCTGTGTGGGTAGTGGCAAGCTTGTTGGGAGGTTGTCCCCTGTGGTTTCGAAGCTCACTGAGCTTAGGGTCTTGTCGCTTCCGTTTAATGGGTTTTCTGGTGATATTCCTGGTGAGATTTGGGGTATGGAGAAGCTGGAGGTTCTTGATCTGGAGGGGAATCAGTTATCTGGGTCTTTGCCTGTTGGGTTCACAGGGTTGAGGAATTTGAGGGTTCTCAATCTCGGGCTGAATGGTATAGTGGGGGAGATCCCTGGCTCGCTTTCGGATTTGTCGAAATTGGAGATCTTGAATTTAGCTGCAAATCAAGTGAATGGGAGTGTTCCTTGGTTTATTGGGCAGTGGAGGACTGTGTACTTGTCGTTTAACTTTCTCTACGGGGCGATTCCGAATAGGATTGGGGATGATTGTGGAAAGCTCGAGCTCTTGGATTTGTCTGGTAATTTGTTGGTCAGTGCGATTCCTGGTAGTTTGGGAAACTGTAGTGAGTTGCGGTCGCTTATGCTGTATTCTAACATGCTGGAAGAGGTTATCCCGGCTGAGTTTGGGAAGCTGCAGAAACTTGAAGTGTTGGATTTGTCGCGGAACAGTTTAAGTGGGTCGATACCCGCTGAGCTCGGGAGCTGTTTGGAGCTGTCTGTTCTTGTGCTTTCGGATCTGTTTGATCCAGTTCCTGGAACTGGTGATGTGGAAATGAACTCTCTAGTGGATTCAGCAAGTGCTATAGTTGATGAATTCAATTATTTCCAAGGTGAAGTTCCCGTGGCAGTGACAAGCCTTCCTAAGCTGAGGATATTGTGGGCACCGAGGGGAACTCTGGAGGGCCAGTTTCCTAGTAATTGGGGATCTTGTGACAACCTAGAGATGGTCAATTTGGCTCAAAACTTTTTCACCGGGGAGATCCCTAATGTGTTTAGCCGCTGCAAGAAGCTACATTTCCTTGACTTGAGCCAGAACCATCTTTCTGGGAAGCTTGCTGAGGAACTTCCAGTTCCGTGTATGACAGTGTTTGATGTCAGCGGGAACACATTGTCCGGTCCAATCCCCGTGTTTTCCAACCGCAGTTGTGCCTCCGTTCTTTCCTTGAGTAGATACTCTGTTGATTCTTATGACCCATCATCTGCGTATTTGGCGTTTTTCGCAGTTAAAGCTCATGCAGCAACTCCGTTTCCAATAATTGGGGAGGGTGGCAATCGCGGCGTGTTTCATAATTTTGGTGACAATAAGTTTTATGGAACTCTGCGATCAATGCCCATCTCACCCGAAAGATTTGGGAAGGACACTTCGTATGCGTTTCTTGCTCAGCATAACTCGCTTGATGGAACTTTCCCAGGGAGTTTGTTTGACAAGTGTTATGGATTGAACGCATTGATTGTTAATGTTAGCAGCAACGGAATTTCTGGTCAGATTTCAGCTGATATCGGTGCAATCTGCAGATCTCTTAAACTTTTAGATGCATCTGGGAATAACATTACTGGGTTGATACCTTCTGGTGTCGCGGAGTTCATATCTCTTGTTGCTCTCAACTTAAGCTCGAATCTGTTGCAAGGTCAGATTCCCACAAGCATTGGCCAGATGAAGAATCTGAGGTTTATTTCTTTGGGTGATAATAACCTGACTGGACCGATTCCTTCGAGCCTCGTACAATTGCAGTCCTTAGAAACGCTGGAGCTTTACTCAAACTCTCTTTCGGGTGAGGTTCCTGAAAATCTTGCAAACTTGAGAAACCTGACTGTGCTTCTGCTCAACAACAACAAGCTATCTGGACCAATCCCAGCCGCCTTAACAAATCTGTCCACGCTTTCATCGTTCAACATGTCGTTCAATAATTTTTCCGGGCTGCTTCCTTCAAGTGACAACATGATGATCTGCAAAAGCTTTATTGGGAACCCTAATCTGCGATCTTGCCCCATGTTTGCCCTAACAGCTTCGGATCCCAGGGGTGTGGATTCACAAAACGAGTCTTCGCCTGCAGAAAGTCCAGAAAGCGAGAGTGGAAGCAGCAGTTTCAATTCAATTGAGATAGCGTCCATAACATGTGCAGCAGCCATTGTTTCTGTTCTTCTAGCTCTCATAGTCTTGTTCCTGTACACCAGGAAATGGAACCCAAGGTCCAAGATTGGGTCTACCAGGAAGGAAGTAGCAATCTTTACCGACATCGGGGTTCCATTGACATTTGAGAGTGTTGTTCGGGCCACCGGGAGTTTCAACGCCAGCAACTGCATCGGGAGTGGAGGTTTCGGGGCAACATACAAGGCCGAGATATCTCCTGGATTCATCGTGGCAATTAAACGCCTCTCGGTTGGGCGGTTCCAGGGTGTCCAACAGCTGAACGCCGAGATCAAAACTCTCGGGAGGCTGCGCCATGCGAATCTCGTCACTTTGATCGGTTACCATGCCAGCGAAACAGAAATGTTCCTGATATACAACTACTTGCCGGGCGGCAACCTAGAAAAGTTCATCCAGGAAAGGTCCACAAGGGCCGTGGACTGGAGAGTACTTCACAAGATTGCCTTAGACATAGCCCGAGCACTCGCTTACCTCCACGACCAGTGTGTGCCGCGCGTCCTCCACCGCGACGTCAAGCCAAGCAACATCTTGCTGGACGAAGACTTCAACGCTTACTTATCAGATTTTGGGCTGGCGAGGCTTCTGGGAACGTCGGAAACCCACGCGACAACAGGCGTAGCAGGTACATTCGGATATGTGGCGCCAGAATATGCTATGACTTGTCGTGTCTCTGACAAGGCCGACGTTTATAGCTACGGGGTGGTGCTTCTGGAGTTGCTGTCGGACAAGAAGGCCCTTGACCCGTCGTTCTCATCGTTTGGGAATGGATTCAACATCGTGGCGTGGGGGATGATGCTGCTGAAGCAGGGGCGGGCCAAGGAGTTCTTCACGGCGGGGCTGTGGGACGCGGGTCCTCACGATGATCTGGTGGAGGTTCTGCATTTGGCGGTAGTGTGTACTGTGGATTCTCTGTCGACGAGGCCTACGATGAGGCAGGTTGTGAGGAGGCTGAAACAGCTGCAACCACCGTCATGTTAGAGCTGTGCTCTGCTTGCTGCTGTTGCTGCCTGCCTTGGTGATTATGATTAAGATTAACATAGCAATTGTTAGAAACTGTTGGTGAGTTGGGGGCTCTTCATTTAGGCTGTAATTTGTTAACTGTAGTTATTATTGCTCCTCTCCTGTAAATTATAATATAGCCATCCCTCATTTTTCACTCTCATTTTGGTGACTTGTGATTACATGATGTATCTTAGTTTTTCCTTATTTAATTACAATCCCATACACCTGTGCCATTGTAGGTAACAATTGAAATTGAGTTGAATTCAAGTCTGAAGTTAGACTCCATTTAATAAACAAACATAACTTGAGCCTCACTTATTAAATAAAATATTGATAAATTCTTGAGTTGAGTTCATATTTAATTGAATAAATTTTTGAATATATATAGTGACAACTAACTAATTAAGTTGAATTTGAACTTAACTATTTAAAAAACATAAACTCTAATTCGATGGAACTTGAATTAAATTTTTTTTCTGATCAAACCAAATTCTAAAAAAATTAGTAATAGCAACAGTTAGGGTTTAGACAAACCTGAACCCGACCTGCTCTTTCTCTATAGGCACCCAATTCGCTCAAAGTATCGGGTACCCACCCGCTCAAAGTATTGGGTACATGGATTCTTCAAAACCCAAAGCCCGACCCAAAAGTAGTTAATTTTTTAAAAATAAAATTAACAATTACAATTTTTAATCAAATCAATTCACCAACAACTTAAAAGTAAAGTTCTCAAGTAATTCATTCATGAAACAACAAATTAAGCAAATCAAAATAAAGTTCCCAAGCATACAAATTAATTGGGTAGGGTTATGTTTTTTAGGAAGGGTAGGGTTATGTTTAGCCAGAATAAAAATTAATTATAAGATTTTTAATGAAAAATTGTATCTGGCGCGGGTTGGATCGGAGATAGATCGCTCCGCACCCACTCGAAAACCCATACCAAAACTTTTTTCGGGTTTCTCCATTTTGGTAAGGGGGGTGCATCTGGTATCCGTCAAGTTCGAAGTTTTTTGCCACCCCTAACCAAAATCGAAAATTAGGTTGTGCACACACGTAAAACATATAATTTTTCACCTGGAAGAATTGCAGTTTCGATGCTCATTCCATCATCTACTTCACGTGGGTACCAAGTCGAGGATAATCAGAAACTCTTTCTTTAATGGACCAATTCGGTGACTGAGTCAAATACAATATAATAAAATAAAAGACTTACAAGACATAAATCATATCAACTACTTAACATTAACCATTTCTACCCAGACCGTTAGTCCAATTGGGAGTTCAAACTTGAACTTAAACGATCAAATATCAACTACACAACGCTGCTAACCATAAAAGAACACATTCCCTTTGTCAACAAAAATATTGCTCTGTAACTGAGAAATTACCTACACAAGTTCTAAGGAGCAGCAGCTTCAGCATTCTGCCATGTCCGGCCGCCGCCTCTTCCTCTCCCTGGCTGATAACCATCTCCGCCCCGTCCTGCCGGACCCCTGCCACGCCCGGAGAACTCCCCTCGGTTTCCATAATCGTTTCTCACAAACCCGCGACCCCCACCCCCGTAATTCCCGCGGCCTCTGAAGTTGTCGTTCCGAAACCCTCCTCTTCCTGGTGGAAACCTACGGCCTCTTCCATTACCAACTGCAAGAACCGGCACCGGGCATTATTTTCGAACAGATTTAGTTACGGCTCATTTAAAATTCAAGGTCTAGCTAATCAATGATTATACTCTTCTCAGTACATGACATGCCAACATTAATTGTACACTAACTTGTCTCGACTGCTTAACTTGGTTGCACTCTGAACAAAGAAAATAGTGGGGGAGGGAAGCCTCAATTTTAATACTATAGCTTCATACTTGCCTCGAGTGCTCGTTTTCTTTATCTCAACAACAGCTTGTCGTCCCCCAATAGCGACCGGCGATGCCTGAAAAATTACTCTTCCAATATCAGATAGTTAAGAAAATTTGGACTCTGTATGTCAAAAGCACATACATACCAAATTAAACTTCATACTTACTTTATTAACCACATCAGATACAAAATAAAGTAATCAAAGACCAAGAACGAAGTCTATGAAGTAGAAATGAAATTACTTTATCAAGGTATGATATAATTTCATTATATTATCCATCGGTCCACACCCCAAACTATCAGACTACAATTAAGTTTACTAAACTGGGTGCAAGGTTTTTAGCACCTTTTCTGAGTTTTGTTTGTCTGAAATTCAGTTGAAAACTGATTCAGAAGAAATGGAACAAATTTTCCTCCAGCCAAAGGTAAGGTAACACTAGAGCTGGAATAAGTGGCAAAACACAATGACAAGCCAATATGGAAAAAAAGAAGATATACTTCATCTTTATGCCCATTTGCAAAGAAAAAGCTGGTATTAGACTAAAGCTGGGGTGTTCAAGGCTAATAAAAACCACAGAATCACACACATACTTACAAAAGAAATATACAGAACAGAGTCTATTATTTCAAAATCAGCAAATAGAACATCTAACTATAAGAGTTTATAGAACTTGATAACTGTAAACGAAAAA
The DNA here is from genome assembly GCA_036897365.1 of Geranium brycei. Lineage (NCBI taxonomy): Eukaryota > Viridiplantae > Streptophyta > Magnoliopsida > Geraniales > Geraniaceae > Geranium > Geranium brycei. Next base: position 8,351 of record JAYMTP010001523.1, on the reverse strand, counting down.
ACCAATAACAAAGGATAGTGAAATCAGTAGCAAAATACTTTTTTATCATCACAAATCATATAACAGATCACATAAGCCCTTAGCTAGTTCGGAAGCAAATATCGGAAATGAACGTCAATGATTCACCACTAATTATAAATTAGTGCATCAATGGATACACAATATTTCTATATAGCCAAAAGTCACAGTAGGTTATTCTTTCCAAAATATGCTAGCAACCAATAGTGTTACGAATTAGATTCAACCAACCACTTGAACTGGGAATTTTGTTTCAAGAAAGCATTCGAGCCAAATTCAGACACCAAAGCGAACAAGAACAGTGATCCATCCAAACTGTTGACCCAAATTATGCACACTTGCTACAATCATACTTATATCCACAAGATTATCATGAATGCACGATCCTATTTATGATTCAGCCAGGTCAGTATTATTAATTTAACCTGAACCTGATACATGCAAAAGCACTAGCAGTAAGTATCCGGTTGATCTAAAGACCAACAACCCCGCTCGGCTGTTATGAGAAATTGTCGACACATCATAAGTAAAAGATGCCTTAGATATCTTTTATGAAGAAACTAGTATTTAAATCATGTTTCAAGAGTGAGTGACCTGATAATTTTGTCATACTCAAAGGAAGACATTTGTCACTGACATAGATGAAGTCATTTTGGGCATCATGGTAGCAGTAAAATCGGGCATGGATGCTTTACATGGCGCAAAGGAACAATTAGGGCAAGATTTAGGGAGCATAAAAAGCACCCTTTATAAGGACCACAGTGCAGTTGTGGTTGGAATAGCAAATACTACATTAATTAAATCCATTAAGTAAAGATTTAGAAAGTGCGTACAAGATGACATAATGTTATGCTGTCGCTTCTTGAAGCATATTTAGGTACTCAACAATGCATCACTATTCGTCATGAATATGGCAGAACATATCCATCCAACCAAAAACAATTTAACAAGAATAGCACTGTAATAACTTAGCATCCCATAGATCAAATGGTTGAAGAAGGCAAAAGGATGAGTTGGTCAGTCAATTAATGGCAATACTTTAATCAAGGAAAAAAGAATCCATGTCTTGAGATGTGATCCTTATGGTTCATATTTGATCTATATATGTTATTGATACATTTTGAGTGAGGCAGAAAAAAATCACATTAATTCTTCAATACGTACCCCTTCACTTCTGTTCCTTCTGCAATTCAGAAGTATCAGCTTATGGATAGATATTTAGTGAGAGAGAGATAGATTCTCCTGTGATGTACTTAATATTGTCTTGTTGCTTTCACACGTCTGATTCATTACAATTTTTTAACTTTGAAGTCAGTATCATAGACAACTGACAAAACAGCAGTTCATGTCTCATTACAGACATATAAGATATCTAACTACTGCTAGCTATTGTAGCATTATTGTTTTATCATATACCAAAAATCCAGGATGTTGGGACAGTCTTGCAAGTTGCAATTTGGTGACAACTTTTACTCAATCTAGATAGGCACTTGAGGCAAAATAGATGGAGTCAACTACAAGAGTGCTTGTTCCTAGAGGAATCAATTCCAGAGGATGACCTAAACAAACATCGTTCCTGCCGTATCTAGGCTTGGGGACAAAAGAATGTGAAGTCTATAACTAGGCAACCGGCAAATAAAAAAAATGGATGCAATAACAGAATACATAGAAGGCCACAACAAATAATGCATGTCAAGATTGATAAACGGTATTATGGTGTATTATTTAACAGAACAAAAACAAAAGGATGTATTGGTCAATGCATTGGTTTGTTACACGATACCAGTAGCTTGAGCAAAAATATGTCAAGGACCAATATTGACCCCATGAACTGGGCTCTTATTCCACATATGCACAAGTTTTTAGATTAAAAAAATGGAGAACAACAAAAGGTCTCATAGATTCCCCCTTCCCCCAAATTCTCTCTTAGTCTTCTTAACAAATGAGGTCCAGGTGATTTGTCCATGTAAGTATTATAAAAGCTATTAATGCAATTTAAATATGAATAATACAGCTTTGCTATAGGAGCCACTGGTATGACATACCGTAATGATAACAAGAAAGGCAACATGGTTTCAAATACTTATATCGTACCTGAATTGCTTTGTCCATGGAGTCAAAGGACAAAAACTCAACAAAGCCAAAACAGTAGCCCTGCTGTTATATGAACAGAACATAAGAAAATCAGTACACTAATGTTAGGAAATGCAAAAATGAGTTCAAGACAACACTTATGCCCATGCTACACTCATGAAGCCAACCTTATGATTTCTGACTTGAACACCACCTGGCTTGATTGGGCCGAATTTATTAAATTCCAATTCAAGCTGAGGAACAGTGACATTTAGGGGAAGATTTCGAATGTAAATAGAGTGGCCTTCAACTATGAGAAGAACATGTTAATGATGAAAAAACGGTAGTTTATTACAATGCCAAAAAAATGAAATAGATAAAATATTGTAACAGAGAAGGAACATATACCTTCTTCATGAGCATCACTATTTTCAGGGGCGTCAATATTACTAGGAGCTGATGCTTCAGGCACTGGAGCTGGTGCAGGTGCTGCTGACCCAACTGACTGGTTTTCAGCCTTTTTATGAGCCATTTTTACAGTAGTAGGTATGTAGACTTTAGTTGGTCCTGAGCTCCCTTTTGTGACTTTAACCTACATAGAATTTAACCATTTAGATATATAGGAAATTAAATCACAGTACTTAGTGGTAAAACAGTTTCAACTTCCGAACTCACGATTGATGCATAAGACTGCTTTGGAGCATCCTCTTGGAAAGAAGATGCTGCTTCAATAACTGCGGGAGTGTCATTCCCATTTGCATGAGTCTGAGATTCCACATCAATCTCTTTTTCAGTCACCACTTGTTCTTGATCCACTGGGTCAACAGCTTTCTCAACCACATTTTGATCCTCCACAAGAGAAGTAGCAGGATCTGCTGCAGGGGGATCGAGAACATGAGTTGGCTCTGGAAAATGAAGACACAGAATTATGTTAAATCTGGAAAGATTTGTTGATACTGCAAAAAAGAGTACGAACAGAAAAAGTAATCATAAAAACAACAAAATCTGACCTGGTGCTGAAGCCAAGGGTGCAACTGGAGCATCATCAACTACGTCAACTGGATGGATCTCCAAGGGTTCACCATCTTCTACGTACCTAAAAACATCGTTTAGAACAAAGTACCCATTGTCTTGTGGAGCAAGAAAAAAGGATTGTGAAAATTTCCTCTGCAAGTTATCCTTTCCCGTTAAGCATCCAGTTACAAGAACGGTCACCCCGTCCTTATAAGATAGCAGAGCATCAGCTGTTTTAATTTCTGCCTTGTAGTTTTTATAATCCAGAGAACAAATCTTCTCATTAATCCCCTGCTCCCAAGAAAACAGAGTATTTGATTGCCTAGGAAATGAATAATATGATAAAGTAAATATGACAAGGTTCCCAACTAATAACCATCCTCGAATAGGTTTTGTTAATAAACCCGAATAAATAGCAAATTAAAAGAAATAAACATATCAGTAGAACTTAAGTAACCAGTCTTATATAAATTATCTAGCAGTGCCATGAAAGCCTATATGCTGATCCAAAAGGTAAATCAAGTATACTACATATAACTAAAGGACCAAATACAATGAAGTGGTGAATTCACTTTAAGGATTCAAAAATCTCATCATCAATGTTAAGTGCTGGGCATTAGCATAGTCAATTAGCATATGGTGGATAATAGTGATGATGATATAATATAACACATGCTGTAGTCCATATACAGACATCCAAATTTACTCATAACTTTTGCTTTATTCTTTAGTTACAATTTATGACATATATTTACTATGAACTTTACAATAACCAAGTATAATACTATAATGAAGCATGACACCAAAGTAAGATGGTAGGAAACTCACGTGCATGGTTGTCACCGACATCATTGCTCCATTAGCATCAGGCCGGCTTAGCACACTTATATCTTGATAAAACCTATAAACCAGTTCTGGAGAATGGTGAAGGATATGATAATACTGCTCGACAAAAGCATTTCCAACCAGTTGAGCGCCGTTAATGGTTGGAGGATTTGCTGTTTGCAAAGCCATTCTGCCAAGAAAACAATGGAGAAATATTACTAACCAATATCAGGTCTTTTCAAGAGAATGGCAAGGAAGCAAGAATAGTATATGCTAACCAAATTCTAATGGAGAAAAAAAGATCATGGAAATTTTTAGTACAGTACAACTAGTTTATTTTCAAAATACAAACCATTTAAGAGAGCATCCAACTTGTTGAATGAACTATGAAATTGCAAAAAAAGAAGAAACAGATATCTGCACCATTAACTCGTGAGGAAGATTTTCTCGTGTCCTTCAATTCAACTGATAATAGGAAATCACTTTGACGAAAGAACATAGGAGAAAGGTATAAAACATCAAAAAATCCAGATCCCACAATTATCACCAACCCTTTAGCCGGGAAGAATTTGGAAGCTAATATAGTTGACCTTAAACATAAAGAATGCACCTTTAAATATCAGAATGCCACACAACTATCAAGCTAGAACTAGCCATAAACACTAACAAACAAAATAATGCCCAAAATAAACTTGGGAAGGGAACCAACTAAAAGCCCCCATCATTAATGCATAAAGCGTGATAACTCACACAGAGACTCATTGATATCAACACTGCAAGACAATGAAATACAAGAAAATTCATTGAAACAAAATGTATCAGAATCGCGGGAAAACAACATTACACAATGGAGGATACGAGTTGGAGCTAGAAGAAGAATAGCTGCACACAACACCTTTACACAATACAAATAATTGTAATGCACATTGCTTGAAGGGATCCAAAACACGACAACGCCTAAAAAACCCTAGGCAAGCCTAAAAATCACAAACCCAGACATACCCATTTCAGGAAATTGATGCACGTCAACAAATCTAGCTGTGATTAGGGCAGGGCACAATTAAAACAACCCAATTAATCCTCTGAACATAAAGAAAATAAAATAATGCAATAACTACTGTGCTAATTAACAGTCAGTATTAAAAAAACAAGAAGTGGCATAAAAATGCAAGAAAAAATGTGGGAGATTGAAGCAGATGTGATCTGATTGGAAAGCAATGTGGTTAAGAGAGACGTGAAATGGAATGTGAAATCGGAGAAGAAGAGAACCTTTAAATGGTGAAGGAACGTTGCAGGTCGCGAGATGGAGATTATTGGTTTGATTGATACAGTGAGTGAGGTTCGAAGGAGAGAGAGAGAGAGGTTATGATATGCTGCGAAAGCTACTCGTGGACACTGTCATGGATTGGAGCTCTCCCAACTCTCGGGTTCAGTTATCTTATCCCCGCCTCGGTTATCCTTATCCCTAAACCGGATATGGTGTCTGTCTTGTTTTGTTTTCTTTGATAGGCCCAGCTCTCTGTTATGTACAATTTATGGCATAGTGGGCTTGGTTACGCGGGCAGGCCCAATTCATTTGTTCTTGTTTTATTTTTATTTTTTCTCTTCGTGAAAAAAGAAATCAAATTCGTAAATTGGCTTGAATATGCTCCTTATGGTTAAAGGAACATCGTACATTCATTTTATCGACCATTCTTGCTGTTAGAACATTTTTTATATGACATATTTTTTGTGATTCAATTTTGAGTCAGAGATTATTTCACAAAGGTATATTTAATTATCGACCATTTCTGCTTACATACATCGTACATTCATTTTAAAGTGTTATTTGTTTGAAGTTATTGAACCATCATTTTTTTCTCCTTTATTTCAACTCCTTTGATTTTATTTTTATTTTTAATTCATTATAAAAAAAACTTCTTAGGGTTTCCATGTAAGAAACTAACGGTTAAATAATTTAATTGATTTTCATCGGAAGAATTTGATTTGGGTGTGTGTTTTGGAGAGATGAGAGTGGAGGAGCTGAGAGAGAAGAGAAAGAGATGGGAGAGAGAGAGAGTGGAGAGAAAAAAGGGAGGGCACATATTTAAAATTTAGAAGCATGGATTAGAGCATTTTAGTCTTTTTCAATGTAATTTAAAAAACTAATTTATCTATTAAGAATATTTTAGTCATTTCACATATTAAAAATGTTAAAATCTAACGGAACCTGAAGAAAAAGAGTAAGTGAAAAAAATGCACATCTTAGGTACTCGCTATACCAAAGAAAATATTAGGTGTATTCATCTGAAAAAACAACATATTCTAGGGTGTTCCACCTAAAATTTTCCCTAATAAATATATTGTTAACAAAGTTGAGGAATGTAACAAAAATGAAAGTTAAGTGGTTTCATGCTAGCACTTTAAAAGTGAATGTTATGCATCTGAGAATGATCAGTATAATAAGATTATCTCTTTGAATTATTACTTACTACTTATTGCTTGTATTTTCTATTGTTTCAATTTACTATTTAGGTTACACACATTCATTATATAAATGTAAATGGTTCTTCTATTGTCATAACAAACAATCAATATGAATGAATTTTTTTATATCTTATTTTTATCATGATATCAAAATAAAATTTCATTCTCGGTTAAACTTCCGCTCAATCCATGGTTATGCCCATTGCCCACTCGTTAGCCTATATTTCTAGCTAACAAGTGTGAGGAATGTTAATCACGGGTTCAACTTATTTTTGTCGTCACGTAATCGAATTAATCATGTATTAATAGATATGCATTATATGCTTAGCTCACGAAATGGTCAAATTAAATTATTAATATAGGAGCAGATTAATTAAGACCATTTTTTCCGCTTTGTTTTTCTCCGTCTTCTTGTGTGCACACCCTTTTCGCAAGCATTTCCAAACCACCAAAAATAATAAACTTTCTGATTCATTTTAAAATAAATGTATAATCGATGAATTTTCTCTTGATATTCTTATATGTTTTGAAAAAAATAGAACTCTACATATCTTGAGAACTCAATAGGATATTAGTAACAATTCATTTATAATAAATAAATAATTGAAACTAAAAACAAAATTCATTGCAAACGCGGCATGTACCCTTCGTATTAGGGTTTCTCGCCAAAGTTGGTGAGGTCTCGCGACGGCAACGTCTGCAAGGGATCGATTGGTCCGGTGAAGGTTCTGGGTGGTGCAACGACGCCTGTTGGAGGGGCGAAGGAGAATTAAGTTCTGGTGGCGCGGCGGCATGAGGCGTCTGCGACGAAGAGGTTGTGGAGGCAGGGGAAGAGTGAGGCGGCGGCGAAAAGGAGGCTGATGTCCGGATCTGGGTTCTTGACTTCGCGGTGTGGGAGGTAGGGTAATCTACGATGGAAAAAGTGAGGGGGTATTATTTTGATATAATCTGTGAGGGGAGACGGGTCGGGAAGGGGACAGCGGGGGATGGGCAGAGAAGCTCCGGCGAATAGCTTGTTGCGGGAACGGTGGTGATGATTAGGCAGGGCTTATTGGGGGAAGGGCTAGAAAACTCGGGCGATTTGCTTTTGGTTGATTTATACATCGGTACTAGGAGGAAACCAGAGTTCTCTGGCGTCGGTGGATAGATTTATGCAAGCATATCAAATTAGGGAGTTTCGAGTTTCTTAAACTTTAATACATCATGGGGAGTCTCTGGTGGCGATGTGTAGATATGTTAAGCCAAAAGAGTTGGGAGGACTTGAATTTTTTAAGATTCACGATCCCCATATTGATCGCAGGGTTGATCGAGGAAGCTGGTTTAATGCGGTCTGCAGTAAGATCACGGGGTTTCTCCATCCGTATGAGGTGGAGGTCGTGGCTCTGTATGATGCTAACCGGTTCGAGTCGATTACTCTCCGGGGTTATCATGGATGCCTGTTTGAAGCATTCTGCAGCGGGATCACGGGGTTTCTCCATTCGTATGAGGTGGAGGTTGTGGCTCTACATGATGCTAAACGGGTCAAGCTGAACAACTTTGGAGGAATCATTAGCGAAGAGTGTTGCGTACGATCCACTATCGAAACATGTGTTCTTCTTTATTTTGCCCATATTCAAATGGCTCACGAATTGACCAAGCTTGTTTTAACTAATAGTAGCTGGAATTATGGTGAAGAGTATGTCCCACCATCTGTAACTTCAGCTGTCCGACTTAATTAATGTCGGGTTAGTTGCTATTTAATTGATAAAATTTGTTTTACCTTAAAAAAAAGAGCACTCATTTATAACAACTTTTTTTTGAAAAGACGGATATATATATATATAGTATGTATCAAATACAAACCAACCAAAATTGTCCAAACGTCCAAACTTTATATCAACTGTAGGATTGACGCGCGAGAGAGGAGATGGGGACAACTGGCGCGGACGGAGAGTCTCTCCACTTAACAGAGACAA